>VZRU01008876.1:177040-201575 GCA_013398155.1 Pedionomus torquatus
AACAAAACCCAAACACCCCAACATTTCAAACCTTAATTATTTACAGAAAGAATAAGCTTAAACAGCTCTCTTCTATATTTAAATTTATGGTGACTGGGCAGTTTCCCAATCCTAAAGTTTCTTGTTTGTATTCAAAATACAATCTAAAGGGAGAACTGTCTTGAAATTGAACACGCAGAAGATGTTTCTGAGATCTCAAGGTAAGAGCACTTTCCCTATTCTATCTTATTTGGCAATACAGTGCAACAACACAAATTCAGAACAACCACCTTTTGGGGTTTGGGGTTTTTTTTAAATTTGTTTGTTTGGCTGGTTGGTTGGGTTTTTTTTAATCAGCTGTGAAGCATCTTAGGTTACCCTAAAATCGTATCTACCACATGAAACAAGGGCGTGATTTTTACCCAGGTATATTCATTCACACAACCATTAAGTTTAGACAGCGTATGGAATAACAATAAAGCTACAGCACAGGTTTTTCAAATGCTAACAATCTCACTATACCAAGTTTTGGGCCCTGTGTAAGTTCTGCTAGGTAACATGCTGCATTTTGGTGTAAAAAAAGCTGCTAGAGTAAGTGCTAGACTAAGTGAACATGCTGCAATTGCACCTTCGTTTCATTATGTGGACGCCTTTAGACTCAACTTAAGCTTACTTTACCAGGGAAAAGCAATTTTTTCTTGAAATTAGTCAAATATTAACTTTTGAAGACACTGGATGTACTAAGCAATCAAATTACATGTCTAAGGAAGAGGAGAAATAAAAGAGTGGTTTTCTAAATCACCCCTTCTCCTGGATTAAATTTTTCTGGAAACCATGAAGACAAAATTAAAACACTTTCCTCTGCTGTTTTTGGCATATCAGCAACATAATGATCCAAACAGTCTTTGGTTTTAGGAGGTCTAGGGAGGAGAGAAAATTAGTTCACCAGATTAAGCCAATTAAGCCAATCCTTTTAACATTATTGCATCTATTGTTCACAGCAAAATCCTTTTCAGTTTACCTGAAGACTGGTTTCACTGCTTCTCATATAGCACATTATGAAAATTAAATTCACAGGTTCTCTCATTCTTTTGGGTTGGATCTCTAGGATTTTATACTCTGTTAAAAACCAGTTGCAAAATTAAGATGTTGGGAGATAATTATTTAAATAATGCATTCTTATTGAGGTTTTGAGGAAGAGGTATTGAGGTAGGGAAGAGACTGTAAATGTAGTACACACCTTACTAATCCATTACATACCTCATAACAGCATATCACCTACCTTTCTACAGCAGCAGTACTGTGACATACAGTTTTTCTAACTGCATTAGACTGAGAACACTGAAGCCTAAATATAAAAATTCAAATCAAACATGTTACGTTCATTAAGACTGACTGAAGTGAATTTAGCTCGCAGTGGAACACAATATTTTTGTGCTTTGAACAAAACACATATTTACACAATATTTTACAGTTCATTTAAATTTTAAGAAGCTTTCAAATATGAAAACTATACTCGTAGCTTTTTGCAAAACATTTGACTATCAATTGAAGTATATCAGAAAAACTAAAAAATTTCAAAGTTAACTAGTGGCAGGTACTTTTAGCACAGTCCTAGAGTCATATCAACCTTCCTCTACATGTAATCTTATTCACATTACTGAATCCTTCCTAGTTTTCTGCCATCATCCTTAAAACAGACTGAAAAATACACTTTTTTGTTCAAGAACTGCAAGGTCTGAATATCCCAGTTTCAGGAAGAAATAAAGCATGGAATACATGATTGCTCACATACTAAGAAACTGAGATGTTCTTGTTACAATTCCATTTAACTGTCATTATGATGAAGAACAAATTAAGCACAGAAAAACAACTAAACAAGAGAATGATTAACATCAGAGAATCCATACATGCAAGCACACAGCCCAAGTATGAATCTTCAGGGTTTTTTTCAACAGAACCTTACCTATTAGCCTTCTTGCAAAACAAGAATAGCCCCTTAAGCAGCAACATAGCTTGAATGGGAAAATGAATTTCAAAATGTCCAGCTTCAATCCAGTAGTAATCCTCTCCTTTGCAAATATCTAAGATTACTAGGTGTATATATATTCAGAAGATTGGTTGGCTGGAAGCACTCTTCCTGTCTAGATTTTTATTTAAAACTATTCCAAATTTTTCCATTCGGGACATCTCAGCAATTATGTCTGGCTAAACTTGGCCTGAAACTAGAAATTTGTGTACCTAATGGACATAATTGGGCTATCAAAAAGGCAGGACTAGACCATCTATATTAAAAAAAAAGGTCTATCTTTACTTTTCAATAGCAAAGAAATGCAAAGCCCTATTTCAAGTACTAAAAAAAAAAAAAAAAAAAAATTAATAAAAGCACTTCCTGGATTTTAGATCCAACAGATATTGCATAAAATGCATAAACCATCCCCCCCAAATACTCTGCTATCCACTGACTTAATTACATAAATTTTGCCGTAAAAGGCTTTCCAATCCCATTCCTGATTGGCTGCTTTTCATGGCTTGGAAACCAAATTATACCTATATGACTAATTTTAGCCTCAGACAGTATTCCATTTATTCTCTGAAGCACTATACAGTGGTTTCTTCATTTTTAAAGTGGTTTACCAACGTTATCCTTTAATCTGATATGGTACATACATGACTGTAATTCTCATGACCTTTTGGAATGATACCCCACCATAAGACTAAGTTCTTCATAAAAATGTTTTGTGTATTGCTTTTGTAAGGTATATGAATAAGATTAAGTTAAATTCCAAATTGCCCATTAATTTAAGTTATGGTAATTATTCTTATGCAATTTAAATAAATAATGATTTGATAAAATGCCAGTATAAACCAGGTGTCCTGAAAGCAGCAAACTTAATAGACCAAATTCCTATGACCGAGTTTATGTTCTGTTCTCTCTTTGATTGTAATACCCAGAGTCCTGCTTATACCCTTATACCTTTTTAACTATGCAATTAGTGCCCCTCCAGACTTCCTATATATTTTATTGTGAATATTCATGCGGATCTTTCATGTGCAGTAGCCTTAGAACCTTCCCGATCACCCATGACCTTCTCATCTTAGTGCAGGACTGCCAAGCTCCCAAGAGTTTCAAAAGACAGTACTTCATTCAGAGGCGATGATTTATTGGCAATAAATGCACACTGGCTGGTCAACAACTAGTAGGAGCAAAGGTCTTCTGCTTTTCCTGCACTGAGAACACTAATCCTAGAATTCCCTGGAAGCATCCAATCCTTTAGTGAAGTCTGAAATGGAGAGTTGGTTCATAAGCTTTTGGGGAGAGACTAACAGACTGATCACGTAAACTTCATTTTCCTTGGTTAATGAAAAGTTAATTCTTAGAATTTAATTGCAAATAAACAAATGAAAAAGAAACTATTCTGACACAAATTCACAAAAAAATACAGGATTAGGGAATAGGAATTTTTTAAAAGTGAAAAGATAATCACTTCAGCCTACTACTATCTTTATTTTCCCTCTTCAAACCTAGCAATAAAGATGCAAATTTATTTTTCTGTTGTATGCAGAAACCATTGCTTTCCATGTGTCACATAAAAAAATAACACCTTGCCAACATGTTTTTTTCCATAGGTGAAATTGAAAGTCTTTACAGATGTCTACCCACAACCTATTTCACAAGGTAGCTGAAAATCCAAGAACTACTGGTTTTGCTTTGCAGTGGCATGCAATTTTGGATGCATGAACTACTGTTGGAATTTTAAATAAAAAAAAGTAGTACAGAAACTTCACAGGCAGCTTTTTCATGACACGTCAAGAGTCAGGGCATGTTAAGTACTCCTGTCAACGTTCAAATGCCACAAACTCCAGTGCAGTAAAATCAGCCAATTATTTAAGCCTACCAGAATTTTTCTAAATTTACATAAAATAACCCAATTCAGATTACTAAATTTGCTATGTAGACAGCTACATCACAGGCACAAAATATGACTTCTCAGCATGCATTTTGATCATTATTTATACAAGCAGCATGAAATTTTAATCATCAGTCATTTACTGCTATGCAATATTAATGATACTTCAAAACCTCTTAGCTCTTAGAATCCATGTGTATATGTTGCAAACATCTTTAAGAACAAAGAGGACGACAACTTAATAACATATTTTTGCCTAGAAGAACAGGATAGACCCTATTCTGAAAGATATCTAAATTTACACGTTAGCAAAATGAGGACTGAACTGCCTCTATGGAAAGAGGCATTTTCTATCACACTGATGCGGATGATGCTTTTTATCATTTCTTCTGTAGCTTCATAAAACACCTTAGGGGTAATTGCTACACTAGCCCACTAATTACACTACATACAGATCCACTAAATTCTCTTCCTTTCTCATGGCCTCATAAAATATATCTCCCAAGAGACAAAGTCTTTCAGACTTCAGCGTCATTCACGACATCATATATCTGAAGGACAACTACACATCCTAGTTTCAGTCCCACTTTTCTCTGACTGTGGCAGTAAACCGGGAAAAAGTTAATTCTTCCAGATTCTCATGGAATACCTATTTTCATCCTTTCAAAACAATGACATTTTCAATAAGTAAAATTTACCAAACCTAGTTATTAAAGTGTATTGTCTTGCCACAGAGCAAGCTCTCAGTAAACTGGCATTTAGTGGACCACACATAAAAACTACACATCAGAGAGAACTTAGCTTTTCTGTATCTCCATGAAGCCATCAATTTCTAAACCAGCTTCTGAAGCATAAAATACTGTGGCATTCCAATACTAACCCGCCACTTCATATCATTAATAAAATACAAATCATTTAGAGGCTTTACCAAGACAATTATTGGGTTTGTGGAAGAAAACAGTTCATTTTTATAATTTAACTCTTATCTTGAGATGGCTGTACATTGTGAAATTCAAGTTCAGAAAAGCCAAAGGTACTGCAGTCAATATTGCCATGAACAAATCTCGACTAAACCTTTCCCTAGACAAAGATAACAAGATATCAGCTGATAGTGTATGTTCTTAAACTTAAACCTAAGCCAAAAAGACTGGTCAGCTGCAGTTGGTTTTAAACCTTGTTCACTTTTGGTTCTCTATTTATTACAAGGATTTATTCCTTTCTTGTTAAGTCAAGAGACCACTGTGACTCACGGTCAGCTCAAGATCATCTAAACAAACTAATCTTTAAACATTCCTTGACATTAAGACTTCAGAAAGAAGTGTCTCTTCCTTTGCCATGTTAATCTTATTTAATTATTACTGTTTAAACAATATATAAATGAGACCCAGTCAAAGTGAAAGAAACTCTATGAGTTACACTAATTCCAATTGCCTTGCAATTGTGCAAAGTACAGGTGAATGCAAGGAATTTAAGCCACTAAAAACAAATATTTGGTGAGAAACCATTTAAAAGTAATTTCTTTTTACCAGAAAAAGAGTGGGTAAAGGCAGTCTGATCATTACATAAAACAAGAAGTAAACAAACCAGCTTGTTCAAAGCACTAGAAACTGTTTTTAATGCAAACTCTTATTTTGTTTTCATGTCTGGTTTAAATTGGTATTTCCCACCATGACTATGCAATAGTAGCACTTTGCTAAACAGTGAAGACAATTCCTGAAGCATCAGTTCTTCGCCATCGGGATTCTAACCACTTGCAAAGTACAGTCACATGCATAAAATGACCAACGGAAGTTGGAAGAGGGAGATAACAGAATTGGAAATAAAAGATTAAACAAACTGGATATAGAAATTGTAAATACCTCCTGCATAAAGCAGCTTTACTACATGAAACAACGAAGTGTCTCTAGCCTTCTGCTTAACTTTCCTTTGGAATTTTCTATTAACTTCCTACAGTCTAGCAAGAGATTTCTTGACCTGAAAAGGCTAGACATTTGTTATTATGACAGATAATATGGGAAGCCAACAGTATAACCAATGATTTTGTAAGAGTTTTTTGCTTCAGTTGCTTCTGAACTTTGAGTCCAATTGAACCATTGTTCAGAACCAGATATTATTAAGAGAAAAACTAAAACAGCATGCTGATATACAATGAAAATAATTTTAAAGGCATGAAGTGCATGTACCTGGAAAAAAAACCCCAAAACCTGACATTCTCTGTGACAAAAACTAAAATCCCTGGGTTTATTCTAAAAGAGATAGATTTCAGAAAAATAACTAGCTTGGTACGCCATTAAAAGCAATGCTCATATAATCCTATATAATTCTCTGTGAATATAATTGAATGAACAGCTACAAACATACTCTGATTTAAAAAAAAAAACCAAAATAGTTGTCTTCCTCTTAGAAAACCTATTCTATATATGAACCCTGCTCTGTATTGGATTTATAGAGCCAAATGTGAAGTGAATGAATGCTGAAAGCAGCAGCTGCACAGAAAGTCCTTTACCTGACTGGTTTGTTCTCGGGACCGATGTCTCTGAAGCCCATTTCTTCCAGTCTGCAGCGCCTGTACAACTCATAGTGTCGTGCATGAGTCTGCTCTCTTAAGTCTTCCATATTTGTGCAAATGAGCATCTCGCGAAGCTTTACAAAGTCACAGTGGTTCTCATTTTCCACTAATCAGTTAAAACAGGAAGATTTCATTATTACAAACAAGTAGCAAAATTGTGCAAAAATATTTTAAACAACATTGAGATTCATTTGTTTTGTTTACTAATTATACTTCCAGGAAAAGGTATCTCATTTATTACACCTCATATTTATACACTTACAATTTCTAATATACACATTGAAGCACTAACTGTAAGTACTGGTGAACAGGTACCAACACATCTTGATCTCCCTTTCCAGTTGAACAACAAATTTCTCTCTTTTCTTCCATCTTCTTTACTGATAATCATAAAACTTTGACATTTGGTTGTGCTACAGGCACTGCCACCATACTAATCTACCCAAACAATACATATACCATCTCATAGTTTGATTACAGGGATACATCAGTGCTGATGAAATTAGCAGTTAGTGCACACCTCAAGTATTAATTGCTAAACTCCTTTAACTGTTGATCCAAAAATATAATCAATATGGCATCAGTGGATAATACCAGCCCCTTTTAGCACTGGTCAATTTCATACTTCAACAAGAAAAATCTCATAAAAATACCTTGGAGAATTCATTTACCTTGTACAATGCCCCAAGGGTACTGGCGAGCTCTCACCATTTTGTTTCCAATTCTCACCTCTTCAGTACTTCCTACTACAGCAAATGGCAAGTGTTCCTGTTAACAGTCACACCAATACAGTCTTATATGTCAGCATTCTTATGTCAGAACTGAAAAGCAAACCCTTCAGAAATAAATTAGAGGGGAATGAACACCATTTTAGGAAAAGCTAAGAGGTAGTTTCAAACCAAACACCAGTTTGAAGACACCAGTAGCTAGTCAAACTACTGATATAAAAGTCAAGGTATAATAACTAAACTGGGAGGAGTGGTTGATAGACCAGATGGGTGGTGCTGCCAATTCAAAGGAGCCTGGACAGGTTGGAAGAATGGGCCAACAGGAATTTCATTAAGTTCAAACAAGAGCAATGCCAAGTCCTGCACATCAGGATGAGGAACCCCATGCTCCAGCACACGCTGGGCACCGACTGCCTGGAAAAGCACTTTGCAGAAAAAGAAAAAGACATGGGGTTCCTGGTGGACAACTGGTTGGACCTGATTCAGCAGGTTTCCCTCACTGGCAAAGGCGGCTGAGTATATCCTGAGCTGTATTAGGAAGAGTATCAAAAGCAAATAGAAAGCTGCTCTAGAACACATCCCTCTTATTTGCATTCAGCCAGAGTTCGTATCCCCAGTAACGGTCACAAGACAATCACAGGTTAGAACCCAAGGCATGGTTACTGCTGTGGGCTTGGCCAAATGGCCAGAAATACAGGCTGGGTACTGACTGTGTGCTGACCCACAAACAGCTGATCAAATAAAAAAAATAATAATTAATTAATTGGAAAATAAATCACCAGCAGAGTATAAAAGGGGAAAAGTTAACAGATCAGCACCCATCCCCACAGCAGAAGGACCTGTTACTGAACAGCCACCTGCACATCCTCCCTCCCTGGCACAAGCGACAGAGGTGGGACCATAGAGCCATACACTCTGGCATTCCGGTTCCTCCTCCCTCCTTTCAAATCCCAGTACACGCAAACGTATGTTCATGGGCATCTACAAACATATGCACATGAACTGCAAATACAGAGTGCTCAAAGCAAAGACTTCTAGCTTCACAAGCCTAGTTGAAGCTGGCAGATACTCCTGGGAGAATCTGAAAGGACAATAGTAAAAAAGGTAGAATTATTATTGACTTTTTAATCCCCAGAGAAAATTTGTCCTAATTTCAAATGGGAAAAGCAGATGGAAGACTTACTATCATAAAGACCAGAGAAAATTGGAGAAATGAGGCATTTAAATATCTTCTGTAACAAATGTAAGGTAGTAGTTGCTGAAGAAAAGAGCAAGGTCGATGTTTCCATCTGTGTTAGTAATTATATATTATTTATCCAGAAATTAGAAAAAGCATTTATGAATGAGAACCTCTTTTCTGCTGCTGAGCCAGAAATGAAAACACCTCCTAAGACAAGTGGTACCAGCAACAGAGGGACAGGAAGATTTGTAAGTTGCGGAAAACAAAACAAAACAAAACAAAAACATACTAGCTTTTGAAGGAGAGAGAAAAATAAACAAACTTGTTACATACAAACCTGTAAGTGTCAAGTTATGGTGAAAGAACAGGCATGAATCGGCATTAGAGATGGATGCTTTGGTACTGAAATATCAATGTTTTTCTCATTTACTTACATTCATGATGGTATTAATTTTAGAAATGGTTTCATCATCAGTTGGAAACTGGTATATCTGGACACCATTACTAACTAATTCACTCATGATTTTGTTCTTGAACTTCTGTAGCTCGGTTTTAGAAATGCTGTCTGCTTTGCCTATAACTGGTATAATGTTTACCTATTAAAGATACAAATTATATGAAATGTGTAAGGCTTGAATTTTTAGGTAATATCTTTTATAAATTGTTTGGTGATAAGTTCTCTAAAACTTCCCCCCACAGTCCAAACTACCTTCAATTGATCCCAAAGCTTCACAAACCATGAAAAATACATTCACTTAAATGAATTAATAAAATAACATATTATTTAATATATTCCCTTAAGATTAATTGATTGTGAGAAAATAACAAGGAAGGAGGTCTTGTACAGTGGAGCACTCAATAGAACAGTAACATCAATTTACTAGCTAAACAACATTAAGTATTTATATCTCTGCTAGAAAAATAGATGGTTTTAGTTTATAGCACCAGGGGATGTGGTGAAGGTGTTAAATGAAAGCTGACAGTTTAAGTATGTAAAGAAAAGAAAGGGGGCTATTAAACACTGCTTGTCCCTAAGCCTCTTCCCTGGGTTCCCTTCAGCTACAACATCTTGTTTACTCACCACTGCAGCATAGACTTTCTCAAGGATCAAAGTAGAAGAATGACAAGATCTGAAGTATCTTGCTCATGCTAATTACTCAGAACTCAAATTTGAGTTCTACTAAAGTAAACTGACCTATTTCCTAAAATAGTTATGATGGGAACTTAGGAAAGTAGTACCAATTTTTTGTTTTAAAATACTATCACCACTTCCAAAATATGTGTTTTTCAGAACTCCAGTTCTGAGAAGAATTAATGCCAATGTCCAAATATTTGGGAAAAAAATAAAAATCATGATTCCAGATTCCAGAGGAGAAGAGTTTTACAGAGGTCTTTCATCGTAGATGCAAAAAAAAAGGAGAAAAAACAACCACACATTCTTTTTATTCTTCTGTATCATCTGTCTGAATAGAAATGCCTAAGCACGGACTGTTGAGAACAGTTCAGAATGGATGCTTTTGAAATAAGTTTTCCATCTTAAACGAAATGACCAAATTAAAGAAAAGCATGATGACTGCGAAGATTACCTGATGATAATCCTTAATTCTGTAGCATACACAACCTAAGCATGTATGGAATAAAATATCTAAAATAAAATAAAATGCTAAATATTTCTTTTAATAATTGAGTTAAATTATGATTTTATAAACAATCTATTACAGCTGGGAGTAATTCACAGATTCAATAAAATTAGAAAAACTAAATTGATATCCCTCAGCTATCATATAGCTTTAAAAATGGATGGAACACAGAGTCCTCAGAATTAAATTAACCTTTTCTCTGTTTTTTCAACATGAAAGTTTTTCAAGCACTTGCTAATTAGGAGAGAATTTCTTAGATAATGAATACCAGAGAAAGATTACTGAGGAGACCAGTAACAAAAGAAAAGCAAAATCACTGGAAACTGTGATTATAGCCATCAACATAGATGTTAAAACACAACCATTGTATCAAAATTTAAAAGCAATACTACTTTGGCTTCAGATAAGCAACAGCTACAAAAAAAGTTATCCTTGCTTTATCTGTCAAACAAAATTAATTTCTGCTTGCAGCATCTAAGGTTTACTTAAAAGCTAGCATGTCGGTACTGTCACCCAAGAATAACATTAATTGAAAGCACACATTTGTACTAACAAGGGACTTAAACTGTATTAATCTGGACCACATACAGATGTGTCCCAAGTCCCACTGCTCCCTCCTATGCCTACTGCTCACTGGGAACCAACTGACTTCCTTCTAGCCTCTTCCCCAGCTACAGCTCTCAACAACTACAAAGCTGAATTTCGCTAAAAAGCTATAGGCCATTCAAACACAATCACTTCTACACCACATTAAAAGTCTACACTTGAAGTAAAACCAGCAGTTCTGCCCTTTTCCTTGCCTTCAGCTGCTCATTGCCAGGTAGAAGTGAAATCTGTGCAACTGCCCAAGGAGACACACTACTTTTTGGCTTCATCAGTTCCCTAACCAAGCAAAAATCCATAGCTTTCAGTTCAAATCAGTTCCTTCACCCAGGCAATTGGCTGCCCAAAACACTTAAGCATGCACAATGGGAAGAAGCAGATGAGTGCCTCACCCGCTAGCAATGCAGAATGACCATATAAAGTCACCAGGATAAACTTTACTCATGCACACTACTTTTCTGTTTGTTAACACCAAATTCAGCCCTCTGATCATCCTTCTGCCTGAAATGCAGTGTTGCTTCCCCCCTCAATTAGAAAACTTGCTATTTCTCTAAATTAAGATTTTTGTGTAACATCTTAATGTCAAAACATCTGTTGCCCCCTAAACTTGATATTTTTACTGGTAGATATCTTGCAGACTCATTAAGGGAGCCAGGGCTGTTCAGGGAGCTGGGATTGTTCAGCCTGGAGAAGAGAAGGCTCTGGGGAGGCCTTATAGCAGCCTTCCAGTATCTGAAGGGAGCCTGCAGGAGAGCTGGAGAGGGAATCTTTGTCAGGAAGTGTAGTGGTAGGAAAAGAGGTAATGGTTTTAAATTGGAAAAGGGGAGAGTTAGATTGGACATTACGAAGAAATTCTTTACTGTGTAGGTGGTGAGGCACTGGTACAGGTTACCCAGAGAAGTTGTAGATGCCCCATCCCTGGAAGCGTTCAAGGCCAGGCTGGATGGGGCTTTGAGCAACCTGCTCTAGTGGGAGGTGTCCCTCCCATGGCGGGGGAGTTGGAACTCGATGATCTTTAAGGTTCCTTCCAACTCTAACCATTCTATGATTCTATGAAGTGTATCTCTATGAAAAATGTTCATAGATTCTTTTTGAAGAAAAAGAAAACTAAGTAAAATCCCACAAGTTGTGATCACGTCATTTTCTGATTTAACAGTAATCTCTGTATAATTCTGCAAGAATAAGTTAAAAATACAGATCTATTAGTTGAATAATCACTAGTTCCTAGGAAGAAAGCACACAGAAGAAGATTCCCTTAATGTCTGAATGAAGCCTGGCTGCCCTGCAGTGATTCAGTCCTAAACAAAACCACGGGACTTTCCAAAGCCTAAAAGCTAGAGGCCAAATTCTTAGTTAGTCATCTTATTTATAAGCAAAAGAAACAAATCAATTGTCCACAGACACAACTGCTTTTATCTCCCAGGATTATTACTCCATCCAGAGTATAGGATGACCATATTTTTTCCAAGAATCCCCTCTACCTTTGAGATGTGTCATCTGGTCTTTTTTTGTACCAGGCAGACCAGAACAAAAGTGTAAAGGTGTACACTGTGGTGGATTTAGGAAGACACTGAAGACAACTTTTGGCATAAAATTCATACATTTGATGTGTGTGTGTTGCTGTACCACTTTTTCTTCATAGAATCCCTTACTCAATGAACACGCCCTGGAACTTCCACATCTTAGGAAATCTGAAGTTCAGAATTGCCAGTAGGAGAATGCAGGACTAAAACCATCATTAACATGTTCCATAATAAGATGGAAACTAACTACAGTTAAAGTATATACTTGTGTGTGTGTGTATACATATATTTCTCTAACAAGATCATAAAGTAGAATACCTTGCAAAGGGATAAAACAAAAAAAAAGTTATGTGTTGTTCACATTCTCTCTGAGCCAAAACAGAATCAAAAATATTTAGAGTAGGCAGCTAGAAGCTAAAATCCCCCAAAGCAGAATCACTTTTGTTTTATCCTGATGGAAAAATATTTTATCTATTGTTTTCAAGATGCTAGGACCCATGGATCTATTTCCGTTTCTTTTGGAAGCAACACTGTTTTAAAGAGAGCTCAGTAAAGAAAGGGCACAACCTAGAAACCAAGTATTTTTGTGGTTTAATACAACCTCCAACTTCAAAACTCAGAGTAGAACAATATGCTCCATGAAACCATCCCATTTGCCAGTATCAAGGCTCTTTAGCTATGAGGGCATATTACAGAGTAGTTTCGCAACCATTTTAATCTGGCCTAAACCAACACCATAGCAGAAAGAAGTGACCCTGCTCTCTCATACCTTTGTCCCCTCTGTCCCTTCTCCCCTTCACTTGCTCTTTGCTATAAAGAAAGTTCAAAATGCAAAATACATCCACAAACAAAATTTCAAAAATACCACACGTGCTCATCAATCACAAACGTGGCACAGACAGCTGATTTGGTCCTTGTTATCTTACAATAAGAAGAAACATCTTAGAAACAAGAAAATGCAGAAAGAAAGATTATCAGGAGAGGCTCCAGTAAAGCACAAAAGAATTGGCTAGAGGAACAACACAAATGCATTTAAGTTTTCAAATTTCTCAAAATTTAAACAAATTAAACCCAAATGATGAAAGGTTTCTTAAAATTGTTTAAATATTTCACTTTACGAGTTGACACAGCCCCTTAACAGAAAGAAAGTTAAGAATTTTAAAAGTACAAGTAATCATACTAGAAACTGCTATTTTAAAGCTTTCAAAACAAATCAAGATGTGAAGTTTAAAAAACCAATGCAGCCTATCTTAGAAAAAGCCATGCTGGCAAGGTGTTCTGTTTGATGGCACTTGCCTCTTCAGTTACCTACAACAAAGATCTTCACAGTGTTGCTAAGCTTTTTATATGCCAACTTTCCAGCAGTTCCAGAACTCCACAGTGAACTACAAACAAGCCTAACTAGAAATACTAGAGCACTCATGGAAGGCACACTACCAATCACATTAAGAAGTTAACAATTTGTTAAAAGTAAAGTTGGTATTGTTCTAATTTATTTTTTTTTACTTTTTTTATTTTTAAACCTCATTGTGCTGCTTTTTCAAATGTTCTTGCTAGATGCCTGCCCCTCTCCTTTTGATTTGTAAATAAACAAGGGATGAACTGCAAGCTACTTGTGGAACCGATTTATTCTGGACTTAAGCTAGACCAGAACCAAAAAACATCCCCAAATCATACACACAGATATGGAACTGAAAGCTGTGAGAGGATCTAAAAGCTGCTAAATGCTTTAGAAAATAAGACAAATTCTTAAAACTCTGTTTCAAAGTCTTACCTTGCTGTCTAGGCTTTTCATGGCTAACAAATCTAGCGATTTTAGGGAATGGCCTGTAGGTGAAATGAAATAGAGGCAGACATGGATGCGAGTATCATGGTAGCTAAATAAAGAACGTTTAATTTTCAGTTCTTCCTGGAGATAGGCTTCAAATTGTGCATCTATATAATCCACTACTGGCTGATAGCTGTAAGAAATAAAATTTAATAACCAGAGATTAGCTACTCCTAAACAGAGTCAGACTAAACAAGGAATTCCTCTTGCATTGTTTTGAGGACTTTTGCTTTACGTGTCAAAAGGCTGCTCAAGTATCTAGCCAGTACAGCAGAAAATTAAATGTACATAGTAATCATAATCTCTAAATGACTACTCAAGAAGATATGTGCATCTAATACATTTCCTAACTACTATTAGTGAAAAAAGCTACATAAAGTTAGCTATGATTATAACTGATCTTCCCAAGTGATGTTTTATAAATTTTTGCAACCAAGCTGTGCAACTGCGGAACTCTTATATACAAGGAAGATATAAGAAACTCTTAGACACAATAAAAAAAAGAAAGAACATGCAAATTACCAGTACCAAGAAATAGGACCTCCTTTATCTTCTAAAGATGAAGTACTGTACATGAGAGAGCTCTTAAACAATAGACAAAAATTGAAAAGGAGGAATGTAAGAGAAAAACATACATCTGATTTGCAGTAAGTACAGTTTAAGTATACTTTATCCTACTTAAAACCTGATTATAATCCGCTTTCTAAAAGAAAGTGTTGCTAGATGTACAAGCAGCATGCCCTCACATTGCTGCTGCTACACAAAGTTTATGTACAAGATAAAATTCTATTAAAATTCAGAAGTAGTTGTTACACACAAATTTAGGAGGACTAAAAGGCAGCTCCTACACCACACATCATAGCCTCTAATATCTATACTACTATCTACTTGCATCTCATTCATCCACGTCACTAGCAGTAGCTATTTTCCAGTCACATCATAAACCATAGCTCTCCTGATAATCTTAGTGTGATTCTCTAGCCTTCATTTATAATTACCACCATTTAGGCACAAAGTTCACTAAAATTCTTTACAACTAAGATGAAAGAAACAAAATCTGCTGAGAGACAGTTCAGTATTTTCGCATCTTGAATTCATAAAAGCAGAGACTCAAAAAAAGTTCTGAAAGACTTTTCAGATGTGTCATACCTTCACATCTTCTGATTAGCGTGGTCAACATAAAAAGCAAAGTAATGCATGTTATGTTCCTTTCAGTTTAAGATCTTCAATACATTCCAAACAAATTGTTAAAAACCCTATGGATCTAATTGATAGAATCTACAGTACTCTATAACCTGTTTGGCTTTTTAAAGTCTCCCATTGACCTTCTCTCCTTCACCCCAAAAGAAATTCTAGTGACTGCTGTACATTTTATATTTACACAAAATTATAAAAGACTATATCATAAAGAAAGGGCCAGAGTTCATCTGATTTTTCACATCATTTCCTGAATGAGAAGAAAAATATGCTGAGTTTGGTACACAGAGAAAACAGTTAACCAAATACCTGAAGCACACGAAAGACTAATATTTACTACAAAGCCCCAAGAAAAAATAGCTTGCAACTGAAGACCAAGACTTCTGCACACCACAGGAACAGGAGGGCACTTACCTATCTTCTTTGTTTATCTGGTCACCAAATCCCACTGTATTTATAACAGTCAGCTTCAAGAGAACATTGCCTTCCTGGAGTTCATAAGTCTGGGCTCTAAGTTGTACTCTTGGCAGAAAATGCGATGACACAGGATCTTCAAATGTGGTGTTAAACAAACTGTTTATCAAGGTTGATTTCCCACTTCCAGTTTCCCCTAAAGTTAAACAGAAGGGTTGGGGAAGACATTTTGCACATCAAATAATTACCTACTAAGCATAGAAAGTGTTATCACAGCAACTCCACAAATTTACACAAAATCTTGCCAACTGATTTCTCCAAGCAAAATGGTTGCCTGCATTCCTTTTCCCTAATGAGTGCTAAATATCTCTTAGTTAATTTTTCTCATCCTACAGATAAAACAAAATGGTCTGTTAACAAGTAATAAGCAGAACAGCCACTTGACTGGGTTTCTTCAAAAGTGTGAACTAATTTCCTACAGATTTTAAAAAGTTAAGTAATCAGCTGTGAACCCACGAGGTTCAACACGGAGTTTTTATGAATATGAGAAAAACATTCATAAACATTCATTAAAAACATTCATAAAAAACATTTTATGAATATGAGAAAAACATTAGAGCAAGCATTTGGTAATTGGAATTTTAGGATTTTTTGATATGAAGCTTTTTATTACAGAAAAAAAATAGCGTGTAGCCAAGTTTATTCAAAAGAATCCAAGAAACTGTCCATAAATCAATGAAAACATGGCATCCATTTTCAACATTTCACATTTCCATTTCAACATTCAACAGTTTTCCCACTGTTCATGAAAATGCTAAATATAAAAACAAAGGATGGATGCAAATGAGCAAAGCTGGGGGCAGAGGTAGAATTATAGTTCATGCTTTACATCAACGAAAGAGTTTAACACTGCAACTGGATTTAAATTTCAGTGACTTCCTAAGGATGGGTATATTACTAGAGCCTTAAGCCACCCAGCCACTCACCAATGCAAAGAATGTTGAAGCAGAAGCCCTGCTTGATGGATTTTTTAACCAGTTGATCAGGTAAACTGCCAAAACCAACATGCCCAGACAAGGACAATGTTCGATAGCCATCCTGTTGCTATAGAAAAATAATTTTAAAATGTATTAGTGAGGCAAGTTGCAAAGCAATTACCAATAGCAACAAAAGAACTCTACTAGTATGGCAGAAATCATTCCTTATGATTTACACAGAACCAAGAAAAGCAAAAGCCTGAAAAAAGATCTGTCAGATCAACTTTATTCCAAAATCTTAGAAAACATTCAAATTGACTTTGCAAGACTATTTGCAGACTCAAACTGAAGTCCATGTTTTGCAAAAAAACACATAAGCAAAATAAATTTAACAAGCCCAAGTGAAATCTGCAGACAGAAAACAGACCAGTTAGTTTGCTTTTAGAAATGAAGAAAAAACATTTAAAAACAATTGAGGTGGCAGAGTTCAAAACACAGACCATAATCACAGGAAGGTGTACGTTATCAATCAGAACTCATTCTGAGTAGCTGGAAATGAAATTGTTATTTATGTAAAATAATACATTATCTACACACCAGGACTCTAGAGATAATATCATATATATTATTAGAGATGTCTAGAGGTGCACATTCCCATTCGAACTTCAGCTAGCAATCCAGCATCACGATCAAGGCAATAAGCCTACTAAAAATGTGTAAGATTAAAAGGAAATATCTTAGTCCACACAAGTCAACTGTATTTATAAACAAATATTTGATATTAAAGGGGTAAACAGTGACGGGTCCATACTGCCCTTTGTCTTAAATTTCCAATCCACATGCCGTTACTGTTTCCTGGGAATACATATATAGCCAACAGTAGGAAAATTTTTATGTAACACCTAGAAGCCTATAAAAGTGCCACCTTTTATAACAGACATGCATAGCAAGTTTCAGATTTCTTGTAGCTAAAAGAATATGAACATTCCTAACAGCAAATCCTTATCTTTTTCTTGTATTGCACTGTGTTGTGTGGGACTACGGACTGCACTAACTATTTTGGACTATTATAATCGGATAACTCCACTCTACGTTAATATAGCAAGGAAACACGTGTAAGCAAAGTGAACAATTTAAAGAGAAAATATGACAACTTAGGGCTATAAAAAAAATAAACTTTCACTCAAAGCATGTCTCAAAAAGATACTTCTCAAGGTATTCTACCACATGGAAATTATTATTAAAAAGGGCTGAGCAAGACTGAAAACTAACAGTATCCTGTCCATTGAAGAAAAACAGCAGCTGAGACAGAGTGCCAGCACAGCTAACAACTACAGTTACATAGTTTAATATCCAAACCACTTCTATTGCCACCAACAAACAGCAGTTCCTCTAAAACAATCCACTAAGCCTCCACACCAAAAGCCAGTGCAGGAGTCTCAGCATAAGCACACAATGGGGGCCTTTCATCTTCATGTCACCAACGTAAAACCAGAATGTGTTAGGCTACCCTCAAAATCCCTGCATAGCCCTAACTCTAACTGCCTCTCAAAAAAAAACAACAAACAGTTGGCTTGGATTTCATTAGACAAACCACCAATACCCACAACCTTACTGACCATTTCCAGAGGTCATTAGAGTAACCACCATACCACCCACAAGAGACTAAGTCAGGATTAAAAGCGTTTAGCTAAGGAAACTGGTATTACAGCTGTACTCGCCATACAGAAATAAGTGCAAAAAAGGACTGGACTGTAACTCTATTTTCAAAAAGAATAGAGAGATTAATTATAATCTAGCAATTAAACTCAAGTGTTTACACTTTTCTGGAAACAAAAATGAACAGTAACCAGTTCTTCCACTGTTATATTGGTTGCTTATCACCGAAAATCTGGGCAAATTTCCATATGAAGCACAGGATAAAAGGAAATAATAAACGTACGAAACAAGGTGCCTTCTATGTCCCACCCTTGGGAAAGAGGGAGAATAAGTGTGTTATATTTGTAAATCCCCAACAGTGTGGACTAAGGTGAGATAAATCTCAAGATCCATACACAAACACTTATTAGTTTCCCAAAAGTATTAGTATGGTTCTTAGCAAGTCCACGATTATTGGTTAGGCATATAACAAATTATGGCAAGAGGTGAGGTAAGCATTCATAGCAACAGCTATACAAAAACTTATGGCAAGCGGTACTGAAGGTCATTACTTCACAATTCACACCGTTACTTAACAACTCTAAGAGAAAAGGGAAACAGAAGGCTAGAGAAAGGAAAAGATAGAGAAAAAGACAGAGATAAAGAGATTGTTGGTCCTGGTTCCAACATCTTTTTCAAGGAATCTTCCCAGGCACAATCTTCTTCTTTCTTGGGAAAAATCTTCCCAGGCATGATGTTCGTTTTCCCTAGAGGCACTTAGTTTCCCCTTTTATGTTTGCTGAATTAGCACTGTCCACCCCCCTTGCCAAGGACAGTCTTTTCTCAGGTTTCTCCCTTCTCTCAGGTGATGTGTAGCATGATTGGACTGGAGAGACGAGTTCCATAGTCATGTATGGTTAGCATAATCTCTATAATCTTCATTAGCATAAACAGGGGTGTGCGCTTTAATATGCATTTCATGGATAATGAAGCAAAGGTCACTTATTGGACACAATGGCCTCAAGAACAGAGAAATAGCAAGCTCACCACATGGGTGGCCAAACTATCTTGTCTTCACAAGGCAGTCCTCTCACTGCTTTTCAGGAGCCTGTGAGCCTTATCAGTTCTTCGAACACCAGGTCTGCATTATTTATCTCCTTTCAAGTGTTTGAGGCATTCCATTGAATGCTTGGAGGGCTTTCTCCACCTCATCAGGGAATTTACAGACCACCTCTTACATTCTGTGCTTTGCTTAGAAAGCTATGGTTATGCTCGTACTCAACAGACATCTGGCTGTTGAGCACTACTTTAAAGTTCATTTCAGGTGTCCCAGAGAGTTAATTTCTCTGTATTTATAAGATTCTGCAAAGATGCTTCTTATGGAAATGTACTTCAGTCAGGAAAGAGAGTAACAATTTCTGCAATAATTATTTATGCAATTGCCAAGATGTTCTGAGAAATCTGCTGCTATTTTAAGATACATAAAAATTAATTTAATGATGCTACACAGTTATGAGTGAAAATTAAAACCATTTTCTGGAAATATAAATATATAAAAGTACATGGTGAGTTCTATGTCATTTCAGACACCAGGCAAAAAACTGACATAAGACAGAACCTGGTAATTAGAAGAACCTTCCCCAATAGAAAAATCATGCTCTATACACAGCTTTCTTCAGTGCTGTCCTGGGGGAGACAGAGACGTATCATCTTCACTTTGTGCATGCAGAGATGGTACAAAGCTACTAGTGGAGATAATAAAGAGCAAGATTAAAAGAGCAAGAACATGAATCTCATTCACCCCACATGTAATTTAGCACCTTAACCGCAAGAGCACTCTTTCCAGTTCTGTCAGAGGTAATGACACAGTAAACCAAAAACATTAACCATCACTCCCCAAAACTTCATACATTTACCACCTGAGTGTGACCCAACAATAAGAATGTCAGTGGGAGAACATATGTAACCACAGGATGGGGGAAAACAAGAAATTCAAGCAGAAATACTACTATTCATACCATTCGTGAGAACATGTTTTAATGTCTTGTTCTAAAGTTCTTGTTTTAAAGAGAAGGTTGGCAAGGATGATTAGCAACGGATAATTCAGGTCCTCAAAAAACCTATTTTTTTTCCCATGAAAGCACAGAAACATAGCCTATAAAAGCTCTCTCAAGAAAATGGCCAGAGTTGACTTGATCACAGTACATACAATGAGGAGATTTCTGGTAACACACACGTGCAAATAAATACCCTCAACACTATATTAATAGCAAAATTTTAAAAGCTAGAAAAGGCTAGAAACAGAAAGATCCAGCTAGCTGTCCCAAGACCCGACAGAGTCTTTAGGAATCACCTTCACCAAAATGCTGTCATAAAGGCTCTTAATTTAGACAACAAAACCTTCAAGAAATATTCCGCAGCTCAACTTGAAACAGTCTTTCACACTGATTTAGAAGCCTTCACTCTTGCATTTTTATGCTTCTGTTCTCTACACAACAAACCTTACAGGACCAAGACCTACTGTTCTCCAAATGGAGACTCGCCTCCCTTCCCTTTCCCTACTCTCTGAACCTGTTCCATCCAGCATCACTTGGAACATTCTCTTAATAGAAAAGTAATAGCTTACGTCTTTCCTTCTGGAATTTTCCAAGGACATCATGTGTCTCTCCCTCAATGCCAGTCCTCATACAGCTTCACTCTGCTATGGTCTTAATAAATACGCAGAGAAATTAAATCCACAAAACTGACCATGTGATGCCTGTGTTCTTTGTATTTCTCAAAGAAATAATACGTCATCCGGTGGAAAAACAAGTTACTACCGTATCACGAGTATAGAAAAATGGTGACAACCCAGAAACTAAGAAATATAAATCATGCTGAAAGCAATTAAGTCACCAGAATAGCCAGTCTTTTCAAATTAGTATCCACTGGATGCAGCAGCTAAATTATGCCTGAGGACATCTCATCCAACTTTACTCAGTGAATAACTGAAAGCTTGTAATCTGAATGCTACGAGGGCTGTAATATGCCCATAAATACTGTTTCTCACCACTTTCTCAGAACTCATATGCTCATCAAAATAGCACACCATTGACATAGCTTGAGATGGTCTAAATCACACCTCACTCCTTCCCTCTCCCGCTTTTTTAAGGGTTGGTAGCATAGCTTTCATGGAACTGCATTTCTATTTCTGCAAATCCAGTTAATTAAGTATATTGTTTTACATATAAATTTGTCTCGCCCATTAACAGCAGCATGTAAAGAAAAATCATTGCCCGAGACANCTCATAGACATGACTGAAATTTGCTCTCCAAAGCTTGAAGAAAAAAAAAAAGTAATCGATGTACATGTGCTTAGCCAGGGGGTGTGAGAGTCCTGCCAGTCCCAGGCAGCTATGCTGGTTGTGCAGAGACCCTTGAAAGGATGCCTGGGCATCAGCCACTAGGGTGGACACCACCATTAATGTGCCCACAGATCCTCCAGATGTGACTCTTTCAGAGCCCTGAGCTTTCCATTAGCATGAACAGAGCCCTGAGTTTTCCATTAGCATGAACAGGTGTGCACATTCATTAAGCCAGAAAATCTGCTTGAATCTTTCAATACTAAATTGCATTACTCTCTTCATTAATTGCTTTCCTAATAACCAAAGTTACATCTAATGTAGTAAATGTCAATGTTGCTATTGTCTCATAAGACATGAAGGAAGTAGAAAGCTAAACAGACTTTGGAAGCAAGTGGAAAAATGCTTAAAATCTAAAACGTAGGCGCCTGGGGTAAGCATGCATACCATTGACATCTCTCTATGTCAATACACGCGTGAGAGAGAGACAGAGAACAGATGGGATGAGTAGAGGGAACAGAAAGGAAACCTTGGCAAAACAACACAGAAGAGAAGAGAAAATACAGGAGGATGTAGAAAAAATAGAAAGAAATGTCCATAAAGATGCAGAGTAGGAAAGCAGATACATTAAAAATTACACAGAATTAATGCATCAGCCTATTCTCTAAAATAAAAAGCAACACACAAGAGTCAAGGATGGAACAAAACAGTACCCAGAAAAGGTGTATAGTAAAGTAAGTATTGGCAAGGAAGCAATTCAGTGAAAACTCATTTGCCAATTTTCACTCATGGTTGCCAAGTAATTTATTGAGTACAACAGAAACAGCAGACAGCTTCTAGGGATTGGTCAAAACATTGGGAGCTCAGAATTCTTCTCTCAACTCTTGGAAATTACTTAATTAATTACATTGCATTCTGGTGCATCAACTATTTTCCCTTTGTAGCCCACTTAACACATAAGACAGCTGAAGATGCTTTAAACCATAGGTCATCACAAGATTTCCTTAATACACGTCCTTGGAATGAAACTTAAAAAAAAAAAAAAATGGGGGAGGACGTTTTTGCCCTATGTTTGTCTGAAGAAACTTGAGGCACTTGAGCAGGACAAAATCTTCCCGAATGGCCTGAAATGACCTAGGATAGACAGAGGAAAAAGCCTTGTCAGAAGAGAACAAGGGGCATGATGTGCAGGCTGCTTAAAGACAACTTCTGGACTGTATTTTGAAGTATTTAGAAACAAATAAACAGTCACACTTTGCTAGTTTCCCAGATCTGATGAGGTGATTCCACAGACAGCAGCATATTCATTTGTAAACGCCACCAAGGCCTCTCTTCACCAACAGGTGTTTAAGTAGCTTGAAAATCTAGCACATGCAGTACCTGTTCTTCTGTGTTGCCTATAGATAGATGTGGCAAGAGGCAACAGGTGGGGAATCAAGGCTTGGTGATAGAAAAGGAAACCAGTTCCTCATAGCTAGAGCCCCATGTGCCAGGCAAAGGATGATGATGACAATGGTGTTTTGAATGGGACTGATCAACTGCTGCTGCAGAGAAGGAGAAAGCATTTGGTTTTGTAATCCTCTCTTGACCTGTGTGTTTCCAAGGAAAGAATAACAAAGAAACAGAAACCTCGTGCAGCCCTCTGAGATGACCCTGACACAGGAAAATATGCTGGTATCAGCACTGGTATCACAACAGCAGTCACTTTCGGAAGTGACTTTTCTGCACCTCTTCAGCTGTGCTGGCTCAGCTCTGCCTGTTGCAGCTTTAGCACTGTGTTTCCTGAAGAAAGTCTGTCTTCTTCACCCTTGACCACATCAGCCCTTTATTGTTGTTCCTTGTCTGAATGAGAAAGCAATGCTGGTCTTGGATGCAATGGTGGCAGCAGCTATCAGAAGCCCTCTTTGACTGCAAGAACAATTTATTTTCTTCACCCTTGGATTTAATTAATCAATGATAAGCACTGTATGCTGTTTTACAGTGGCAATAGCTGCCAGAACTTTCCCAGAAGCTGAACTTTCAAGAGTCAGAAGTGCTAAATGCTCGCATCTCAGGCTTCGTGCAGTCTGATTGTAAACAGATTTATAGAGGACTGCATTCTGAGAGCAATTCTACTTCTCTTTTGCAAAACAAATGAAAACAAAATCTTTCCCACAATGCAGGAAGAAACACTTTAACACCTATATAGAAAATACTTTTATGTCAATATAAATATATTTTACAACACTATATTTTTATCATTTACATTTATAAAACCATCTTCCTCCATCACATCAATATGTTATCACTACGTTTTAATGCACTGCACTGCCTTATAGTGCAACTGCAAAGGATTCACACAGGCCTGACAGAGAGAATGTCTGAAGTGGAGCTCTCTGGGCACAAGCCCTGACAAAAAGCAAGCGATGCCCAAGTTGTGAGCAAGCAGGGGAACGTGAATGAAGCCCTTTCAGTCTCAAATCCGAGGTTGGCTGGGACGTGGTCGGGCCCTATGGTGGCTCTAACAACAGTCCAACAAACAACTCCTCCGGCACCCAAACTCAAAGCAGCCCCTCATCCTTCTCGCGTTCCTGCTCCCACGCCGCTTTCTCGAGTGTGCCACCAAGAAGCCGAGCAAGACAGTGCCTGGGATGCAGATTACTCCAAGGAAAGGAAACTTCAAGAGAGAAACAGTCGTTCCCCATTATTTTTTTTTCTAGTTCACCGGGCAGCTTCACACACAGCTCTGCCGGCACAAGGGAGCTGCAACAGCACAGCGGCAGCAACGAGCCAAAAATCCCCACCAGAGGCAGGTACTTTATCGTCGGGCTTAGCCGTTAGACGAAGGAAAGCGTTAGGTGAGGAAAGCGTTTCTTCGCCGGCCGAGCTTCAAGCGCTACAAACTCGTTCCTCGGAACGGGCGAGGCGCTACGGCAGCTCGGCAAAGGGCAACGAGTGGAAACGAGATCCTTGTAACAACAAGCGGCGTTTTTTTTTGGAAAAAAAAACCACAAACCAACACCTCCCC
>VZRU01008876.1:208367-232885 GCA_013398155.1 Pedionomus torquatus
TATTGAAACATCTTGGTTTATCATTTTGCAACTGTTCCAGAATTTATCTTGTATCATTTTTCAGTTTAGCCAAACTTGGCATTGATGTGTCCTAACAGGCACACCTTATTGGGAAAACTGTGCTAGGCTACCAGGTTTTGTTTGTTTTTAACAAAAATGTGTTACAGGTGAGGCATTTCATCTTCTTTGGTAAAACCTGACAAAACACTATTCTGATATTTTCACAAGGAGTTAAGCTGCTAGCGGCGTGTGGAAGAGTTACCTTAAAAGCAGGTAATACTCGGGTCAAGGTGCAAAAGCATTCTGTGTTCTTTCAGCTAGATTAGTCATGCCAAATGAACCATTGTAATTTAGGTGCACCTACCCTTCTGTATAGACAGTTGTAAACTCTTTCGTTCCCTAGATGATTGGGAAGCATGCGAAGAAGCTAGCAAGTCATAGTAATCTATTTTAACATGCCTTTATTTCATTAAAAGGCATTTTGCAAGCCTGTGGTAGGACTGTCAAGAATATACAACGGTATTCAGCATATCTGTGTCCATGCAGCCCTCAGCACTGATGCAGGTAAATCGTTGAAGCTTACTGCTGTCAGTCTAAAGAGACAGCCCATGGAATGCATCCTTGTGTCAGTCCATGTCCATGAGGAGAGACTTTGGATACTTAATCTTAAATGTTTCTAACCACCAGAATAATTCAGTTGCTTGGGCTGTATCTAGAGCAAGCCCTAACTTTAGTTGAAATGCTGAGCGTTTATTTCCTCAGTACTTTTCCCCTGCAGCTAGCAGCCTTTCACTTTTGCTAGCCAGCTGTTGAGGTCTGCCACTTATTTCACTTTGCAGTTCCTGAGAAACTGGTAGTAGAGCGGACATAAATAACTGGTACCTCTTTTTTTTTTTTTTTTTTTTTTTTTTTNTTTTTTCTGCTGTTGCAGGGTTATTTGTTGGGGCACAGAAATCCCTTGGGACAGTCCATACTAAAGAGGTGCTGTCCCTGTTACTACTTTAAATACAGAAAGATAAAATAAACTGCACAGGCTGTGAAGATGTGTGCTGTTCACTTGAACATAAACTTGACAGCCTCAAAGTTTGTACGTGTTTATAACACTTGAATACATAAGGGCATTTATATTTGCTACTTCTTTTCCTTGTTACTTATTGCATAGTATCTTAATATTGGTCTATTTTATGGAAGTAACTCTGTGGCAATTTGTGAGAGTATAATTTAAAGGGATGTGGCTAGGTCCTGCTGGTTCAACTGCCTCCTGCAGCAGGATCGTTAGCTACCAACCTTGCACTTCTCTTCTGCCTCTTGAAACTTCCCCTTCTGTCGCAGATGGGCGGAATGGAATGGACTGCAGGTGTTGCAGCTGCCACCCCGCGCAGCCTGCAGCTGCACAATGTGGTACATCTGAAGCCTTTTGAAGCTGCTGGCGGTAATTCCCTTGATGGGGAATGGGTGGATGGATGGAAGCAGAGATGCTACAGCATTTCACCTGTCTGTGGCAGTGATGGGTTTTATCAGATTGGCTGATGGTTGGACTAGATGATCTTACAAGTTCCTTCCAACCTAGACAATTGTATGATTTATACAGATACTACACTTTCGCAGGTAAATAAATGGCACAAACTGAACTACGGATGAAACTGGAGTGCCTAGGAGACTTTTACATTAAAGTGGTGATAGGTATCTCATATAGCAGATAAGACTAATTAGAGTATGTTATTAATCTGTAGCTACTTCTATAAATCACTCTGATCAACACTGAAGGGCTGCTACAGGAAACTGCTGCAGGGGAGTTGCCGCAAAATTATCGTATCTGTTCTTAAGATACACCATTTGTTCAGGACATTTTTCCATGGCATAGGAGTTGCAAAATGAGTTAGTTGCATGGTGGGTAATAGCTTGCATTACTGTATCCCAGGAAGTATATCTTTTAAGGGCTGTATAGTAGTAGTTCACTGATAGCTGTCAGGGTGATAGGAAGTATTAGGCTTTTGGGTTTTTACCTGAAATTTTCTGATCTTCTACAGCTTATTTTGAGTTCCTGCAGAAATTTCAACTTCCTTTTTAGCAAAATTTTTGTTCATGGGATAACTAAAGCCATTCTCAGAAGAAACCACTGGGGGAGGGGAGCAGGAAAAAGAGTCATCAAACTGAAAACACAGATGCTTTTGGCTACAAAGGTCCAGAGTCTTCCATATTTTAAAACAAAATAATTCCTTAAATTCATTCTAGAAATTCAAAACAACAAAAACCAAGTAACTTGTGTTTGATCT
The DNA here is from genome assembly GCA_013398155.1 of Pedionomus torquatus. NCBI lineage: Eukaryota > Metazoa > Chordata > Aves > Charadriiformes > Pedionomidae > Pedionomus > Pedionomus torquatus. The sequence goes on from VZRU01008876.1 coordinate 210,644, forward strand.
GGAAGATGTGCGCCTCTAGTAACTGTGTCACCCCAAAGTGCCCACATCTGTTAAGTGCTGGGCAGTTCTAAAACTTGTGTATGCAAGAGAAACGTGGTAGTAGCCTTTCTCCTGAGTTTACGTTTGTGGGGCTTAAGCAAGATGAGAACCCAAACCCTGTTATGGAGTAAATTTGTCTGAAGAAATGCTTGTGATCAGGCAAGTACAGACATACGGAGGCTGCAGCTGCTGCTATGCTTTTTTCTTTCTGATATACCAGTTGTACAGAACAGCAGTTATCAATTTTTTACATTGTAGCAAAGTTTAAAATTTAACCTCTCAGAACAGATAAAACACTGAATTCTAAATTAAAATGGGACTCCTCCTAGGCTGGAACTCCAAAGGTGAAAACAAAGCAACCAGTTTTCCACTAGATAGCAAAGCCTTACTATGAAAATTGTCTCACTGATGGTGCTTGACCAAGTGCAGAGCTCTCAGGGATGCTGTGCTGCGCATCTTTATTCATCCATTCTTCACCTACTTCCTCCTTTCCTGGCTACTTCCTGTTATTTTGCTATTTTTTTGGTAGCTTGAATTGCACAGATACTGACTAATAAATCTACAAAGCTCAGAAAATGGGGGTGCTTCAAATAAGGAGATCTATTTATCAAGAAATAAATGGAAAAACTGAACATATGCCTTTCTCTTCTACTTTAAACCTAAAGAGTGAGAAGAACAAAAATTGTGCTGATGATAAAGGTCTCCACATATATCATTCTAATTATAACACAGACAAGAAAAGTTAGTGGGCAAATGTAAAAAAAAAGCCACAATTTCTCCTCAGTGATGGCAACATTGTGTATCTTAAAGGCAACACTGTGAGTAATAGACCACTTTATATAAGAAACAGTAAGAGCAGTTCATGGGATTTCCGTTGATTATTCCATTAGCCTTGTCAAAACTAGAGTCTTTTATGATGGGTTCATCATAATTGGTGTTAAGTGGGAGTGAATGCCCACCTCATCCTCCTTCGCAGATGATTCCCTTTTCATCCCCACATAGACAAATCCAAATTCTGGAAAACTTTGCCTCATCCTATTAAAAGTAGAAGACTGTAACTTTACAAGTGACTAATCATTTTGAAACGTCATTTACCTACACGCCCTTCCAACTACATGCCTGAGCTAAAGAGAAGGGGGAAAAGAAAGTGACCTATCTCAAAACATACCAACTCACACAGTGACTAAGCACTACATGGCAACACCTCCTTTTTTTTAGTCACTGAACGGTTTTAGTGTTCCCCATTGCACACTGGTGCTCTTCAGAGGTCCTTTTCCAGTGCCTGGTTGAAATCCCACTATAGAAAAAAACTGGTGCTTTAGTGGGTCGGTAATAAAGAATTACCTACTCACAGAATATTGCTTTTTCTCCAGTGGCCTTTTTCAGAAAGGAATTATTACCATAAGTTATGGAACTGCTGTTGCCAGAATAACTTTCTGTGGTCCTTTTACGGCCTCCTGAAGGTTTTGCCTGCTCTTTTGACTTGAGGCTGCATGAAACAACAGGGAAGTGGTACTGAGGAAGTGAAATTTGATTGATTGGAAATGGAGGAAGTGTATTAGGTTGTCAAAACTTCCGTTGACAACTTTGCTGCTACTACTGGTTGTAGATTGGTACGGTTAAATCACAGTTGCTATGCAAGAAAGTTGGTATACAGGAAAGGATGTGAGTCCTTACCTGCTGTCCGGGCTGTCTTTGGGGCTAGCTCAAATGGTGACAGGGATCATACATGCAAAATGGATCAAATGTATATATGTATAAATGTATATATACACATGCAAAAAAGAAAAGGCTTGCCACTTTTGGCTAGATGTTTTCCTACTTTTCCCTCACACCTCACTATCATTCTCCTGGGACTCCATCAACTCATCTAAAAATCTTATGAACGTTTGGCATTTCTGAAATTTCAAGTAGCATTAAAGGGATATCATTAGCCTAAATCTTCAAACCTACATGCTTAACACCTAGTTTAAATGACAAAATTTAATTCAAGCTAAGCTGATTTAATATTCCCTAGAAGGAACTTAAGCCCAACCTAGTCAATGAATATATGTGAAAATCAATGTGAGACTGCAAGACTGGTTACAAGGCTTTAGCTGACAACTCTCATTCAGAACCTGGGCTTGATACCAAGCTACCGTAATGATGAGTGCTACAGAAAATCTACTTCGTGTATTCCCACTCTAATGTTTACAAAGCAACTGCAGAAAGAAGAATCTCTGTTAAAAAACCCCAACGAACTGAAATTTTAAACTGAGTCTAATTTTGCAGTGTAATTTTAACTATACACCAGTTAAGAATCTCAGTAACCCTGCTGTTCCCTATAATCTGCTTTTTGATTTGGGAAATGTGAGGGGGGAATAAAAAGCAATTGTTGTTATAGGACCGTCAAGTTCCTATAACATAAGAGGATAAGTTTAACGATAACAGCAGTGATATTCTACCCATCCAGAGCATCTCTAGGTTCTCTACAGGCAGTACTAAATTGCTTCCAATCCTCATACAAGAATGGGAAATACTGTTGTAAAATATACCCCCAAAATCCTAAACCTGAGGAACTGGGGCACACAAATGCTGTATGAGTTTTCCAAGTTAACACAGGAAAGCTGTGAATAAGTAGGAAATATACTCTATCTGAAAAAAAAAAAAAAAAAAAAAAAAAAAAAAAAAAAAAAAAAAAAAAAAAAAAAAAAAAAAAAAAAAAAAAACAAACCAAAAACCCAAAACGCTCTTCAACCAAATTCTCATTAAATATTCAAACCTACAATCTTAAATATGGAATTTACGTGGGAGCCAGATATTTGCTCATCTTAGAGGTTTTGACTAACGTCCTTAAATAGTCACAGTTTCTTCACTCCCATGAATGATAACTTTGCATTTGCTACTTGTCTCCTTCTTTTTTTTCCTCCACCCCCTGGCTTATAGAAACAATGTAGCAATTCATGAATGAGTGGGTGACATTAAATGTCACTGTTAATCCTAGCTAGTATTGATGTAAAAGGTCTATCTGTATTTGCTGGCTAAATCCTGCATCTAACAGAAGGCATTTATTAGTTCTGTTGTCAGAATAATTGTTTCTTTAATGACACAGTGATGCTATATCTGATTGTGCACAGAAGCAGAAAAGACAGCTGATGGAATTACAGTGCAAATTACAAATTGCAGTCTCACAGGGGAGATAATAATAAAATTTTAGGTTGGATTTTTTCCTGAAAATTGCTCTGTATTACACTAATTTATGTACATTGCTTCTACTTTACTCCAGAGCTATGATTAACTAGAACTTCCTTATGATTAACCTTAGCCACGCTTTTTTCATGTCAAGAGCAAGAATAGATTTGGTGCTGGTGTGTGTCTGCCAGCTCATATTTTATCAGAAGCAGTATTAGCATCTCAATCAGGATCTACAGGAATAATATGGTCACCAAGAAGTTAAATAACTGTATCAGTTATTCTTTTTAGTCTTTGTATAGTCAAAGGAGGGAACAAGGACTTTCTGAGGATAAGTACTTTTAAGCCAACATAAATATTTATGGTAATTACTCAATAGAGAGCCAGAGTTCTCCATCATTTGCACACCACAAACCATGTTGCAGCAAATTATGGCATAGCAGACCAGTTGTTAGTCCACAGATTACAGAATAACTTCAAGGAAGTACCTCAATCCAACTTTTATTTCTTTCACAGTGTTCTGATAATTGCAAATTGAGCCAGACATAACTTCAAAAGAGCCATATCAATATGCAAGCCCTGTACCATTGTGTGAATAACCAACTGCCTTTCCATGGAATGCCACAGAGTGTTCCATGCCTCAAAGCTTAAGGACTGCTACTCCAGGATAAAAAGTACCTTCCTTGATTTGGAAACACTAAAATACTCCTGAAGAAAGTTTGATGTTCTGGGATCCTGGCCTTCAGCAACACTCTGAAGTAGCAAACCAGCGTCGGTAGGCATCTTTATACTGTGGTTTGATGTTATGCCTATGCAGACCCATCTGGGCTTTCACAGGAAAGACCCAGCAGGAAATTCCCCCTGGTCCATCCCCATCCTACTCCCAAATATATGTATCCACAGCCATTTCCACAGGACCGATTGGTTGTGCAGGGTAAGGCCCTTTAGCCTGCTAATGCCAGTAAAAGCAAAGCTGCCTCTGCCTTTGAAATTAATTCTGGTCTGGCTGAGGATTTCAGTGCTTGAGGAGTTTAGTTCCACCTCAGGGTCAAGAGCAGTCAAACAGGGATTTTATGAAAGCACCTTTTGACGTGGACAGTGGAAATATTTAGAAACCAAATGGTTCTCAAATGGTCTTGGGAAGATGACACGTGAGGAGTCTGTTGTTAGAGGGGAGGTAACAGGGCGACAGATTTTGTATGACTGGCTAAACTAAAGTAATTGTATGTTTCTACCTCTGCAGTCATTCTCATTGCATCTCTTTTCAAATCTTTTCCTTTTATGTCTTCTGCTAGGAAATCTACAGATTAGTTTCCTCACCCCATGTATACATGTAACCTGTTTGGCCCTCTATACAAATAAGTATTGGTGGTCACACTGGGGAGCTTTTGAGGCAGAGGAATAGAACACTTGGCAGCAGAGAAGACTGGTCGTCTGCAGCATTCTTTGCAAGCTATTCAGCAGTCATTAATGGGGAAAAAAAAAGAAAAAGGAACATTGATTGAAAAACAGAAGAGGTGACGAGAAAAAGAAATAACACCTCCCTAGTTTTCACTCTGTTGTATTGAGCTCCAGTTCTCCCAAGCTAGGATTGTCATGGAATAGGAACTGAAGCTCAGAACCCATGGAGCTAACCTCTGCTGGTGCAAGATTTAAAAGAAACAATGGTCAGAAAGCAAGTGGTGACAATTTGAGTTGAACTGACCGAGTCCTCCTTAACAAATTTTTGTGGCTTTGACCCCCCCCAAAAAAAAAAAAAAAAAAAAGAAAAAGAAACCAGAAGTAGTGAAAAGTTCAAGAGAATGATAAAAGAAGTAAATAAAGGTGTTTTAAAAGTCCTCTTTAAAATTATTGGGATAAACTCTAGTTCAACTGGCTCCTGCTTTACCAGAAAATGAATAATAACAATAACGTTCAATCAGAGCTCCTTGTCCTGCCAAGGTTTCTACATTGTTGTAGACTCTAAATGCTGTTTTGATTAAGAACATGATTTCTGGTTTGTTTTTTGTAAAATCACTATAGAAAGCATTCCATTCTTCAGCAATTTTGTATGTGTAACAGCTTTGCTGTATTTATTTTCTTTCATTCCTTTCTAATGAAATTGGTATTTATAAAGGGTCAGAGCTGGAGCTAGTACTGATCAAGAAGATTCTTGTCATCTACAATTGAATAGTTTATATCACAATTTTCCAAGCTGGACAGGGAGATTTCCTCATGCTATTGAATGAAAGATACATGGCTAAATCTCCTTTACTGTTTTGAAAGTCTCAAATCCATCCTGTCTATGCTATCTAGACCTCCTATATATATTTACAATTTGAAGCTATTCTCTTTACAAGTTTGCTTAGACAAAGTCTCTTCCTATGCAAACACCCCAGCATTTCTCTTACACTGTGGTTTAGCAGCAGTGACTGTCAAGTTGGGACGGCAGCGCAGGAGGCAGCAACTGCAGCTGGAACTGTAGTCGTTTAAGGAATAGGCTGTGTACCACCAACAACTCAAAAAGAGTGACATGCTGGAGAAAAATTCCATTTTGCCAGCAGTAATTTCATACTGATGCGGTGGCATCTGAGTGAGACTTTTGATGGTCTTTATATTATTTCTCTACCTTTTTGTGCTGTTGTGGAAGGGACAAACCCTGGGTGTTTGAGGCTGGTTTGTTGACATGATGAGAAAGAGAGATACTGTAAATTCACAGGAACTGGGGAGGAAAAAAAAAAAAACAACTGTGAGTAATGCTCAGTCCAAAGGCATAGTTTTCTCTAACACTGTTTAGAGTATGCCTGCCAGCTATGCAAGGCCTATACTTCTTACAGTAAGGGGTACTCTGTGCTCCCAAACAAACTGTTTTTCCTGCTATATTCAGCAGCTCTACATGGAGAAAAAAAGATGATGCAGCATTATGAATCCTGCAGAAAAATTGTGAACTCTTATGGCCAGGGAACAGACTCCTTTGAGTTACACACTTTTATGACACCATTAATGCACCTTAGCTCTCAGGTGCTACAATATGACAGAGCTCTGCCAACCTACCTTCTCCTTGACACTGAACGAGGAGGTACCAGTCTTCTGCCAGGCCCCTCACACCAGGTCAAAGCTCTCGACATCTTCTGAGCTCTGGGGCTTATCTAGTGGGCCAATTGAAATTGCTGTGCTGCCCAGAAGTATCCCTGCCAAAAAAAACCCCAAAGGTAAGCAGTTTCTGCCGGATGAGAATTGGCTCACCGATTCTCGCCTGAGAGTCAGAGATGACGGTTCTAGAGGTGGGAAAAAGCTACGTGGCTGTGAGCAGGACTAGAAGGAATAGGTTAGGACTGATGGAGAATGGTTGGACTGCCCCTTCTGGCAGTAGCAAATTGCTGGTAATTCTTAGATGTACTGTGCCCCTATGTTGATATGTGCTCTTGGTGCATCCTAAACACTGTGTAATATAGTTTACTTTAAACCTCTTTTACTGTCATTCCCAGGCTAATGGCAGTTATTTCCTTTGTGGCTTCTAGAGTTTCCTTAATGCCAGAATTCACACAGATGTATTTTGCAAGTACAATTTCTATGCCTTAAATTTGTATCTTACTTATGCTAATGCATCTTCCATCTAGCCTACTCTTTCTTGCCTGCGAGGACTTCTGTCTTCTGCTTCCCAAGACGAGTGAGGCATCACCTCTCCTGAGACCAGCAATTGCTTCCAGTGCAGCACTCGACAAATAGCAACTCACAAGCAACCTGATGAAAAAATTATTGTGTAACTGAAGGGATTGGTCCCTTAAGTGTGCTCAGAGAGTAATAAGCACAAGGAGACCAGCCAAATCAGAACAAAATGGAATGAAGACATCCTAACTGCTTAAATATGCTTGCTTGTAAATGACAATGGAGCCTTGATAGCCAGAACCTGGTGTACCAGAAGACTAGTTTAGCTGAATACTACCCTCCTACTGCTTGGAATGATTGCCACTAGGACTTCTGTACTGTGTTTTAAAGTTATTGTTTCTTTGCCTTGTCATATGCCAAAATACTTTTTTTTTTTTTTTTCTTCTCTTAATCCAGAGAGTACATAATATATCTGGAAAGCAAGCAAACAACACATTGCAGTAATATACCTTTTCAAACAATGACACATTGCCAAAACACTCTGATTGCAAAGTTTCCACTGAATTATATATGAAAATGAGGCTTTACTCTTACTGATTCATTTACAGCACACACACCTTATGGTCACACTTTCCGTCATATTAGTAGAAAGGTCCCTCTGCAGATGGATCCTTCTTTCCAGAAATAAGTATTTCCACATCAAGATGGTTAACCCATTACAAGGCAGTACAGTTCATCAGTTCATCTGCAGATATGGTTTTCGAGCTGAGACATCCTGCCTTTAAAAGTGGGAATCTCTTTTATATTTTCAGCAGAAACATTTAGCCATCCTCTGTACTCACAGCAGCAAATACCTGTTTGATAATGGTCTTGCAAAGACAGCAAATATGACTTTTAGGAAGATCAAGAAGGAGAAGCAAGCTGAAGCGTGGATTGAAAATCAAACACAAAGCAGCCTGAAAATGTGGAGTGACGTTGAAGGGTGAGCAACAGACTTGCATCTGAGCTGCAGTACCAAGGCAGTGGTCACATTTTCGCTGCAGAATCACTCAGAGCATGGACTTGAGACCCTCAGTCCCTCTGCTCTTGGTGGAGGGAAGCTGGTATTTCAAAGGCTGACTCAGAGGGAGGAGTTTCCTGCCCTCTGGAGTTTGCCCTGAATTAGGGCTGTGTCTCAGGTGCCGCTCACAAACAGGGAGAGGATCACAAAAAAAAGCAGTGTTCTAATGGCTAATCCTTAAATCTGTAGATACAGGAAATCTAAATGGGTTACACCGTCCTTAAGAATTTCTGCTTACTTTAACATCCATATGGAGGTCTCTCCCTCATCAGATTAAAGTTGTTCCAGAGCAAGAGCTTTTGATTTTCTCCCATTGGCTCAAGACGCTTCCATCTGTGCACAGAGTAGGCTGGGAGCCCCAGACAGATTAATTTTCTCTGAGTCCTGCCAGGAAAGGAGGACTGGGGCCCCTCAGGACCTTCAGCAGAGGAGATGGGCAGCAGGGCCTGCAACTACTGTCTCCTTATGGTAATTTGCATTCCCTTCCTGCTCTCTCTTGTTCCCACCTGGAAAGTAACTTGCATGTACAAATGTGTGAATTATTTGACAGGGAGTCTTTAGTAATGCTGTGGCATTTTGTGAATTGATGTTGCGTTTTAACTGTCTATTAAAAAAAAAAAAAAGTTTTTTGAAGAAAATTACTTGTTTCACTTCTGCTTTTTTTCAAAATAAAATGCATTTATTTTCAGCTTTCTGTTTTGGTAGTTCCTTGAAATTTATTTCTTAATAGGTTAAATATGAATGACAATGCTCAAAGCCAGAAGAATAATGTGTTTTCTCAAAATTTTAGATTTCACTAGCCATTTCTGAAAAGTTTGTTTCAATGCAGCTCAAAATTATTTTTTCCTTTAATCTTTTTCTGAACTGTCTGTGATTCACAACATCCATTATCTTCACTATCCTACTTCCAGGTAACTAGAATAACTAGGTCCTGCTTTCAGAGAAGATTTTTTCATTATTGTTAATTTTATGTGGAGGCTCTTAACTTTCTGATAAAAGAAATGGAAATATTTGGGAACCTTCATCTCAATAACGAGCTGAATGCTAGCAGGCAGAAGATACTGCTTGTGATAAGTTCTGTAGAAAGGATGGTTCCAGCATGTCATCTAAAGCTGAGCCAGAAAGTCAAAGGACATGAGAGGAGATGGGGCGTCTTTAGAAATGCATTCATTTCAGAGCTGGCTTCAAAGCATTTTCACTGCCAGTTAGTACTGAGAAATTGTGGTCCAGAGATTCTCAGGAAATGAATTTTAGACATTCAAACTTATGGCATTGCATGTGGATTTTGTGTTTTGCTTATTGAAATTTTTCTGTGAACTCAGTTCTTGTCACCATGCAAGTCTGACCCTCGAGGGCAAACCCCTCTAGCGATTTTAAAAAAATCTGGTAATCAGGAACAGCACCAATATCTTCCTCATGTGGGTTGCTTCTCTCATAAAGTTCCTTCCTATAGACTCCACCTGGAGCACACTACCCCACAAACTGTGTCTGTTCTGTCCTACTTTAAGGGGCCATTATTTTGTGCAAATGACCAAGTGGAACATAAACTTTGGCTGTCCTTGCCTATACACTTACTTGAGCTCCTGACTTGAGAGCAGGCAAAGCACTCTTACTCTGAAATACAGCACACTTTAAAAAAAAAAAGGCAATGGTAAAATAAAAAAACATTTTGCCAATACCCGTTGCACCTAAATATCTAATATGAAAGACGAGAAAGGGGATTGTTATCTGAAATAATTTTACATCTGGAAGTGATTTTGAAAGCCAGGACATACGCCGCAGACTTAAAAAGAAGCTAAAAAAAGTAGACAGATGGTCAGTCACCAAATTAGATGCAATCAGAATATGGAAAGATAATTTATCGTTTTCCCTCTTCCCAGCTTTTCATGTAGATACTGGACTTGGCAAGCTGTTAATCTGCTCTGATGAGTGCTTACAATATTGCTGGGAGCTCTGAACACTGCCAGATCCAGAAAAACTTGTAGTTTTCTGCAGGCTTAGTCCTATCAGTGCTGTTCCTGAGGTGCTGAGTGCTTTGGCCTCACTCAGTCATTTGCATTCCCCTTCCTGTGTCCATGTGTTCACAGTACAGTAAATCCAGCGTTAGGGCTCCTAGGTCAACAGTGCTGCAGCCAGACAATGTAAAGTGCTGACTTATGCTAAGCTTTTGCTCGCAAGCCAAGTTTTTACAGCTAACTTTTTTTTATTTTTTATCTGGCAGAGTTTGTATTTTTTTTTTAATTATTTTTTTTTTAGTAGGAGATCTAGTATCATCTGTTTGTGCACCTCGAGCTTCATGCTGGATCATCTGTCATCTCCTACAGCCACACTAAAGGCAGCACGAATCCCTTGTCACCCTCTTCCTGACCCCACGGGGATGGGACCGCATGCCCTTGCTCAATCTGTGGTACCTCTGGCCTGGGATCTGGGGTGTTCACAGCCAGATTATGACACCACCTCTTTCTCTACACACACCTACTCAAGACTGAGTGCCTTTCAGTAACAAATACGCTGTTCCTGTTTTTCATTTCACTTCCCCAGCAGGTTTTGGAGCAAAACAGTTCATTCTAACAGCACAGAGGAGGGAATGCAGTAATCGAAGGATGTAGAGCTACTGTAACTGGAGCTGTGAAAGCCTGCCTCTACATGGCCTTATTTTCATACCTATGCTTTCCTAGATTACCACATCACTTCACCCAAGCTGGAGACCCAGAGAAACCCACCTTGCAGATGCTCCTACAGCCTGTCCCAGCTCTAGTGCCCTGCCTCGCTGAGAGATGGAGCTGGGGCTGAGCCCAGCCATGCTGCCAGGGTTTGGCAGCTGTACTCAAGCCATGAGCAATGAGGGTGCAGTTAGACAAGACAGCGTACTTGCTCCAGCAGCTCCTTGTTTCCAGAGGGGAGAGACCTGCCCTTTTCTTTCCCAACACCTGCTTTTCCCCAACATACAGTCCCATCCTTGCCAGATGCCTGACCCTTCGATGATCAGACCCAGTTCCCTGCCACAGACCCAACAACCATATACTTTTCTTCATGGAGTTAGTTTTCCACTCTCTTAATGAAGTAACTTGGCTCAGAGGAGCACCAGTGTCTGGCCAAGCAACACAGCAGCAGCAAATACTAGAGACACCAGGGAAGAAGAGAGCAGTGGGACTGGTGTTGCAGCACCTTCCTCAACAAATTTTGCCTGTGCTGTCGAACCACACATCTTCCACCAACGATGCTATTTCCTAAAATCACTATGTCAGACCTACCAGGGGCTCTCTTGCGCTATGGGGTAAATACGGGCTAAGAAACCTTAACCCAGGATGTAACCCTGGATCTGTGAAAGGCAAGAGAAACACAAGTGTGTGATCCTGTGTCCATGCTTGACCACGTCATCTGGCAAAGGAACCCTGTTAACGTTTAACTAGTATGTTTTTTCAAGGGGAAGGATAAAAACATTCAATGCACTGCACCGCTCAAGATATTACTTCTGTCTGACAGCGGGGCCCATTATGGTCTCTGTCACTGTGTCTGGCCCTGGTCCAAAGCTGTCTGTCTCTAGGAAAATCCAGGAAGGACACATTTTGTCCTGCCATGTTGTGACACTTGACCAATTCATTTCCTTTTCAGTGAGATTTAAGCTGCTAGAGATGTCTCAATTTCCATGGCGACGCAAGAGCCCATACTCTAGATCTACAGCCACATGCTGGGAGGCAGATTCTTGTGAGATTATTTCTGGCCCTGCAGTTTCTGCCAATGAGATGGAGAATCTGGCAGCCACTTTGATACCCCAGCAAAGAGGAAAATGACATAACTGTCTCTCAAAATGACAATAAGCCCTTAGGGCACTGACAAGTTTTCCAGAGGTGCTTCAATAGGGTTTCATCCCTCCTTAGAGCACCCTTAGCTTGGCCTGAACACAGGGGCCAGTGCATGTGAGGGGTTTGGGCAAGGCCTCCAGGGTCACCACGACAGGGAGGAAAGGATGGACTCACAGACCATAGCTACCCAAGCTGCTGGACAGGCTGGGTTTTGGCTGGCCATGGAGACAGCAGTCTCCTTCACCAGGACACCACCACCAGCAAGGGCCGAGTGCTGCAGGCTGACCCCTGCGGATCTTTTGGGGCTTGCTTTGAATGAACATGAATCCTGCTTCCCCTGCCTCTCTGCAAGGCAGCTGGTTTTAGGGGGAAGATGCCCCTTTAGGAGGAAGATGCCTCCTCCCTGGTCTTCACTCAAAATTGCAGTTGGGAAAGTATCTCCCCTAGACTTTCCTCTGAGATTTCATTTTGCTCTCATTTTAGCAAACTTTTGGCAGATTCCTGCTCTCTTTCCTGTCAGACTGCCCAGAGGGACCCAGGCATTTTCCTCTTTGGTTGCAGGCAAGTCAATGCCCAACAATTCCTGGTGCCAGATGAATGTACACCTCACAGTCATGAAATGACAAAAGCAGTTAGTGCAGACAGTAAAAAACACCAGAGCTCTTGTCCTTGAGCTTATTTCAGAGGGTACCTGCCACAGTGGGGAGTTACCTCCACTGAAGCAGGCTATACCCCATGCATCCAGGCAGGCTCCCTATAGCTCCTTCCATCTACAGGTGATGATGGGATGGAGCCCCAGGCCAAAGGAAATGCACACACCTCCTCCAGTTCCAACATCAGCCATAGACAAGGTTGTTCTAGACAGCCTTGGAAAACTCTGCTAATAGTTTCAGACCCTGATGTCTCATACAGTTTCTCATTTCTACGAGCCTCAGAAAATAATACAAACACAAGGCACCACAGGACACAGCTTGCTAGTAGAATATGCCTGCTCCGGCTGAGCATCCCGCTGATGGCCTTTGCTAGCACACCTTCTCCTAGGTCACGTAACATGAAGGCTCCTGGCTTGGCAAATTGCGGTTGAAGCTGTCAAAAGAGAACTGGGAAAGCTTGTCAAAACTCCTTCCTACTTGGAATAAGGCACACAGTTTGATTTACTTGAGTATTGTTCTCCCTGATATAATGCATGTTCTGTGAAACCTCCTCCAGATAAAAATAGATTGAAAAGATAGGAAATGCTTAGAGCGGTTCTAATCATCAGGACGAAAGCCAGGAGAAACAGATTGTTCCCTGACTACTATTAATATAATTAAGGAGAAGTTTGACTCGAATCAGCTTTTGGTTCCAGCTTCCCCCACCTGGCAAGCAGCTAAATGTCCTTTTATTCAGGGATCCCATTGCCGAGCAGCTGGGACACCTCAGTCCTGTGCCAAGAATACAGATACTGGCACTGGCAATTCTGGTAGAGTAGAAAACACAAGCTTATGGATCTCAACAGTGCTGCCTAATCAATTTGAGTAGTAAAGACCTAAGTCCTAGACTTGATGATACTTCTGCCACTTTTTCTTGCCTGCTTGCAAGGTTTAGTGCCACATATTGGCCTGATCTCTAGTTTTTCCCTTGTTCTATACTAAGATTGCAAAATATAGTGCTGAAAGTCTGATACTGTTGCTTTATGCAAGGATTCGACATCAGCCTTCTAGCCTGATTGATCTCTTTTTTTTTTTGCCACAGCAAGAGAACCAAGAGAAAGGAAAGAGTAACAGCTGGCAACAGGTGCCAAGCACCTCTGCTAATTACCCTCACATTTGCACAAGGTAAATATTGTATCCTGAGCTGCACAGAAAGCAGCATTACATGGGCATATACCAGTTCCTACAGGCCACTTTTACTCATCCGCTCCCAGCACTTTATATGGGTGAATTTTAGTGCACATACATGAAAGCAGTGACTTTGGCTAATTCAGTGTTTGCAAAACATGTTGGCACCGTCACAAGAAGGGCACTTGGGAAGGTCTACAAACAGCTTTGCCAGCTTTCTGTCAACACAGGAGTGCCACAGAAAAGGCTGTGTTGCTTTTACTACCCATCTTGCACAGACACGTTCACACAGCAAGCATGGCAGGAAACATAGATCACCCCTTGACAAAATTCCCCACAGCTGAAACATCACAGCTGGCCAGCATCAAGAGGCCCCACCACCTGAGCTTCACATTCACAAATATATTAACTTAGGTCTTGGGCTTGCCCTTTACACCCACAGGTGGGGTGAGATAGGGAAAACATTACAGAAAGTTGTGGACCTTTTAAATCAAAAAACTCAAAATCCTCTGCAGAGAGGCACTTTGTAAACAAAGCCAGAAAAAAAATCCTGTCGGTGCTTGTCCCACAGATTTGAGACCTCCTGTTTTGATCCAGCTTCAGCTGCCATCTGCCACTTTTCCTCCTCGACCCTCTTCTCTGTCTGGAGCCATCTGAGCAGGCAGCCCCCCTGGGCCAGCACAGCTGGGCAGGGGGGAGGATGTGTGAGGAGCCAAGTGAAGCCAGACAGACGCTAGCCGGAGCACTATACAGTGCTCCAGACAGTGCTGCTGGGAATTTTTCCACCCTCCTGAAGGTGCCCTGAGCCACCATCTGCTCCAGGCTGAACAAAAAGGGAATTACAACTGAAAGGAGCTACCGAAGGATACAGCTAAATGTGGCTGCGGCGCCTTTCGCCCATTTGGCTGCCTGGCTCCTTGTGACGGGTCTGTGGCACAAACCCAAACCTGACTCAAAGCTGCTCCAAGGAAGACTGGGACTTTGTTAGCCTGTGAAAAGGGAAGAGCAGTTGGACCCTGGGAGTTTTGCAAATGGGTAGCTGGCCTCTGAAACAGAGATGCGAACCGCTTGCCTTTGCTGTCAAACAGGCCAGGGGGGTGGGAGAGAGTGATTGCCTTCATCCCTCCCGTAGGCACCCGGCAGAGTCAAGAGTTATCTAGCCACCTGCAGAGGTTCTAGTAAAACAACATACGATGAAAATTTAAAAGCTTGCTGCTTTTTACTGAGAAGATTGTCTTCTGGGACTGTGGCTGCCTGACTCCAAGTAAAAGGTTGCTACTGACACTGATTGCTCTGCTGTTTACTGCAGGGAAGAGGCGGTTGCCATCCCACAAAGGGAAAGCTGAAATCTTAATGCTGTCAATAAGACATTGGAGGAAGGAATTATATTACCACACATGATGAGTGGCAAAATAAGAAGGAAGTTAACCTTCTGAAGTGGGATTCCAGCTTTATTGCCAATGCTAAGCAGGCCAGCATGCAGGCGTTTCTGGCCAATGACTGAGTCACAGATTTGCTGGTACATGCCCATAGCAAACACCCACAATCTGGTGGTGAGTACTGGCCCATGTATCAAACAGTAGCAAGGACCCACCTAATCCAGTTGTGTCATACTATGATTGCTAGCTAATTAAAAATGGAAACATAGCCCCAGATCTGCAGAGATAACGTCAAATGAGGGTATTGTTGGCATTAGATTGCTTTGCTCTCAGCATCCCATCCCTTCCAGATGGGAATTATTTGTACTTGGATATGTGTAAAGTCTTTAATTAATGTGCTCAGATTCATAGATGAAAAGATCTACTCAAGACAAAAATAGTAATAATTATTATTCTTATGGTGATCTTTTCCATTACTAACTGTTTAAAAATATGTGTAATATGCTAAATATGGGTACTCATTACTTCCTTTGTTTAACTCTTTGCTATTTTAATTCTTTGGAATTTGGGGAGGTTTTTTTATTCTTTTTCCTTTAGCTCCTCAATATCCTCATCATGAGCTAGACCCTGTTGGGCTGTAGTACACTGAAAAGGAGGAGACAGTCACTGCCCCAGACCTTTACAGTCTGGTCACGGTACAAGAGATGGGATAGATAGTGATCAAGTGCTGAGACAAAACTAGTTGGTGCAATTTACAATAGCATCGTTGGCCCACTGTGCCTGCTGGTGGGTGTCTTCGAGGCTAGGGGGCACGACAAAGAAGGACTTTAAGGAGGGGTTATAAGGAGGATCAGGAGGTTGTTTTGATAATGCCTGTAGGGAATGGCTTTCTCAGTGAAAGGAGAAATCTCAGTCCCTCTCTCCAAGGTGCTTTGTGAGCATTCAGGCAGGGCTACAGTCACCCTGGCTTGTCAAACACTTCCTTGCTGCTTCAGAGGGTCACATTTGCAAAGCAGAAGAGGCACACATGCCTTGCAAAATGCTTTTTAGTTATCCTTTGCATAGGAAAAAAAAAAGGCATAGAAACTAAGAGGTGTTGTTTTCAGTGTTCCTCAACATTTTTAGTGGAAGGATCACAGAAGATTTTTGGTACAGCAGTGCCACAAAGATTTGCATTTACAAATACAAAAAAGGGCCAAAGTCTGAAGGGTTGTCTCTTACCATTACTTCTTTTTGTTGTTGTTCACTTATATAGGTGAGTAGCTGCATGGATGATTGTTACAAATATTATTCTGCAGCCTTTTCCTGGATCACCATCTCATGTTCCATGGAACTGATAACAGACTGGGGAACGCTGATATTTACCTATCCCTGTGGCTGGAAGTGGGGTCAACTGTACTTCAAATACCGGTTTAGATGTTACCCAGATATGAGCCTGAGCAGCTGGCAGCCAGCCCGGGCTACTGCTGACAGTGACAGAGCAAGGGGATGGCGAAGAGCAGGAAGATAATGAGATCTGACTAGCTCTGTTTAATCAAACTACAGCCTGATGGCTAGATATCTCCATGAGCAAGCCGCGTAGCAACAGGCTGAGTCCGAAGTCCTTGCAAAAGAGACAGGCTTTTCACACAGAAAAAGTGTTTATATGGTGATCGTTCAAACCCATTCACACTCATGGTAGTTTTCTGTTCTAGGTGTTTGTGCAGCTGGGAACTACATGTCAGGTTATTTACTGCTCTGTATTAAAAAGAATAGGATTAAGGTTATAGAAGGTAGGAGGTCGAATTTCAAAACAGTGCAAAACTATCAGTGCGAAAAGGAAATGTAATGAAACATGTAAGAGGTTTCATCTGTTTTCTTTAAAGATCGATGTGGTTTTGGCCCCATTTTCTGTGTGAAGAAAATGGTGAGACTTCAACACTTCTTTATTTTGCAAATTTTTACATCGTGTGAATACTAAATTGAAAACACTAATTCCTTCTAAAGAACATTATATTATTTCCATAGTACTTCCTGTGACTCAAATATAGAAAATCTGTTGCTAAACCCTGCTGTCTATGCTACCTGCCAGCATACTGGAAATGAGTAGCCCTCAGAAGTAGAACAAATGTCCTTAAAGAGGAAAAAGGCCCCTCCTTTCCTAAGAATAAAAAGTTTAATAATGAACAAGCATTATTTAACAGGCCTAGCTTATTCATAAGAAAAGAGAAAAAATAAAGGCATTCCATTTGAAAAACAGCTAATAGTAAGGCCATTGGCTTGGTCAAAGTCAGGCTGACGCACCAGACTACTTTTGCTTGTGAAGCTGATGTAAGGTAAGGAACTCCCACAACATTTCAAAGCTACAATACTACCCATGTAGTAATATTACCAACCAGACACAAAGAGAAAAGAATTGTCTCCCTTTTTTAAGATGTTTGTGCCTTTTAGAGATTCCAGCCCTGGCAAAGGCAAAAATCCATCACTTTCAGTGAAGGGGAAGACCTTTGAAGTGAAGTAATAGATCAGTTCCCCTTTGCTGGAGAGCACAGCCGACAGTCCTCTTCCTGAGGGCGTGTCTTGCTTGTAGGCACATACATACAGCTATGATGCCATTATCACAGGCATTTTAATCTGTAGCTTTTAATTGCTTTTAAATAACCCTGTTTGTTTTAATGTAACATCATCCTCTCAACCAGCTGTTGGGCCAAGTGCCTGTTTTATCTTCCTGTATCACCCTGTATAGTCAACTCTGTGCCTTAAAATCTCTCTTCCAAGCCTCATCAGTTCAGCCCCTCCTAGTTTCTCATCCCTGCCTATGTCTTCAGCACAGTCTAAGTGACCTTAGTAAATGCTGCAGGAAAATAGTATTTGTGGCAGGTCATTACTGATAGAACAAGCAGCCAAGATTTTTTTGATGCAAAAAGATTTGCAACCAAACCACATTTACCTTAGATTGTACATATAGTTAATATCAAAGGACTTAGAATAACACGTTAAACATTTTGTTTGCTTCTGTAAAACATGTATAGATCATCTTCAGGCATGTTTCTGGAGCAGATTGGGCTGCAGTGCCAATGCATGAGAGTAGACACTCTTTGGAGGGAAAAAAGGCCTTTCAGCAAAGTGAATAAAGACAGACAAAGCAGGATTGAAATTCAAATGCACAGCTGATCAGCCTGCTGGGTGGTAGGTAAAGAAGCTGGGGAGTGAGGAGCTTGGCAGTAGCCTGGGCTAACCAGCACTGAAGATCAAAGCGCAGTATGTCCCTTGATGCAGGCCAGCATAAGGCCTTCCCATCTGGCCCCCAAATATTGACAAAGAACAGTTGAGTTGTGTTTTAATACAGACTTAACTAACATGTTACTACTACTAGGGCTAAACCATAGAGCTACATTTTTTGCTGGAATGAATGCTAAGCCTCACTGGCTGAAAAAAATGGGCTTTTTTCTTCCTGAGGGAAACTCCCAGCACTTTTCCACACACTGGGTCTAATCCTTAAGATCCACATACCTCTTGGGAGAGGAGTTGTCAAGCACATGGAACATTTGAGTAGTGCTTCCCCACTTTAGGGAATGTGCTTGCAGGAAAAGACAAGGTCAGTGAAGCCACCTAGAAGAGGCTATTCTCTGGAAGAAAAGCTAATGATGTATTACTGTGGTAAGGAACAGCATTGCAGACATGTAATATAAAATCTGGTGCATCCTGCAAAAATAACTCTGAGTCCCTGAAATAGATCACCAGCCTGTACTGCCAGTAATTCATGTACCCGTCACATTTGTTAATGGGCAGATGACAGACCCTGAGACTACACACGTGCAGAGACTTTCATCAATCATGACGCTATGAGCATGGACAGGTTACATGTGGGTGACAGGAAATGATGCAGGGGGCGTGGAATCAAATGAAAATGCAGAGATGCTTCAGAACATAAATCTCCTTTCACTCCTCCAGAAAAATGCGAGGTTTATTTCTGAATATAGAGGGGTGGATGCGCCTTGCTCAAGTACAGCTTTCTAAGAGCTCGATGAGCTGATCCAAAAATGGTTGCTGAGGCTTCCTGTTTGGAGGTGGGTGTCTGAAACAAGACAGATGAAACGTCTTCTGGAGATGCCTATCCTATATGCAGCTTTTGTTCCTTTACCATAGAAGAAGCCCAGGCTCTGGGCTCAGAGGGTGCAGTCAGCATTCAGATGGCCATAATTGGGTAGGGTCACCACAAAGAACACTATCATTGTGAATTAATCATTGTGGTGTGTGCAGTTCTCAGACCAGGGCACCATGCCCCAGCTTCTCTTCTTTAAGGCAAATAGTCCTTTGACTGCAAGAAATTCATCAAGAGCACTCCCGCCTCCAAGGAGCAGGATTTGGTGGGAACTGGGTATTACTGCTTCAGAGAGGGACTGACTTCCAGCTAATTCCCCTGTGAGGTGGCAGTTCACATCTGCCATCAAGTTCCAGAAACACACTTTTTTGGGCCTGACCCAACTACAAACATCTATTCTGGGAGATAAATGAAACAGAGAGTAGACTTTTTGGAGTGGCACAAGGCAAACTTTCTTCTGTGGAAAAAACGATGGGAGAGACACCACGTGAAAAAGACTCATATGGGAATGGTGCTCTCCTTCACATCTCTGCTGTCAGCCTGGGATTTTCTGCTCTCCCAGTGCTAGTCATTGGAATGAATCACTACAGCAGCTTGATGAAGCAGCAAGCCGTGAACACATTTCCTTGTGTTATCTAATGGTGATACACTGAGGATGTGGTTAATTAGGGAATCATCCTCCCCCTGGCAGACTTTCTCAAATGAAAATGGGTTTTGAAGTTTGCTGACTACTAGGTTGAAGCTGCTGAGTCGATAGCCACAGGAGCATTTTAAATGTATGTACTCCCCTGCAGATCACCTGTTATGCAGCAATAGCCACAAATATGTAAAAAATGTAAAAAACGCAAAAGATAAAAAAATCCTACTGTTTTTTTTTTTCTTCTTCTTTATGAGGGTTTGGAGGCTCTGTTCTGTTAACTCCTCCGAGGCCATAATGAAGCCACGGATACTCGTGTCAAGGAGATATGAATGGGAGATGATAGTACTTTGCTGCTGAGGGTGGCAACAAACCCATGTGCCATCTGATTAGAAGCTATTTCTGTAAGCATATGCAGCTGTGGCTTGTCTTTGCTGTGAACAGTACTCCTGTTTCTGACCCTGAAAGAGGGTCTTCTCCCTCTTCATCTTTGCAGGAAAGGCATTTTTGTGTTTGTTATTTTGCCTTTTCCAGTGCTCTTGGAGCTCTAGATCACAAATGTATTTGTATGGTTATAAAAAAGAAACACGGTTTCAAGGAACATAACTAAACCTAATTATTGTAGATATGGTGGATAGCTCTGGCCAGAAAAATAGTTTGTTTCAATTGTTTATAACTTTGAACAGATGGTCTGAAATTTTCCATTCTCTGACTTCAGTTTGATTTAATCAGGGGCTTTCGGCAGGGGGGAAGGGTGTTTCTTTTCATGTCAGCTGTGGGAAACCAGGCACTACAGAATAACACCAAGGGACAAAGTGTTGTTTTTCACATTAAAAAATACGTAAAGGTTGCAATGTCACCATCCTCAAGAGGAAGGAATTGCAGTTTGGCACAAAATGTGCTTATTCGTATTTCCAAGTTGCAAATGCCTGAAAAAATATATGTTGCATATGCTCAGAAAAGACACACTAGCAACGTTTTCCTTTATTTTCTGGAAACGTTGTTCAGCTTAGAGCTGAGTAGGCCCTCTTCTGTAAATGCAGTTCCTTCACTCTCTTGACCATCCTGGGTAGAGGCAGAGGAACTGAGACTAGGAAGCCGACTTCTTCTGTGTTTTTAGTCCCAGAAAGAATTTGAGAAAGAACCCTTCCCACCAGGCCTACCTTGGGTTATTGGCTTTGAGTTGAGAAAGTGCCAAATAACGCCAAATCCTCCTAAATGCTGGGTCCATAACGTTTCAAGTAGGGCACTCAAATAATTAACACAGACGACACAGTCAGTTCTGACATGGGTCTTGGTTCCCTTGGAGGTGATGGAACCCTCGTGGCTTGTATAAACCATCAGATGGTTTTTGATATAATCCATGTAGAAAGACCTCTGAGAAAATAGTTTCTCTGAATTCGACTTGAAGGAAGTTCAACAAACAGAGCATGAGACCCCATGAGGAAGAAAAACACAAATTATTGCCCGGCTGACAGTGAGTGTTACCCACACAGAGACTGCCTGCTGTCCACCTGCACTGAAAGGAAATCCTGCAGAAAAAGGCATTACATGTAAGACACGTTAGCCATCCAGCTCCTTCACCAAACCATCCTGCAAGAGACTGACAAGTTCTGCCCCTGCTTGAGCCTGCACAACTAGACTGGTATGTTTGCCACTCAGAAAGAAAAAAATATCCCAGGGACCACAGGTGGATTTTGGCCCAATAATCAAAATACTGGACCAGGAAGTTGTGCTAAAAGGGCTGAAGTGTACCTTTGTCTTTGGTAGTTCTGGGTTATGGTCTTAGGGAGCATCAGTCTCATTTGCAGCAGTGCTCTGGTGTGATCCCTTACCTGTTTCTGCCACCTTTGGGGCCAGAGCTAGCATGACTGTTGGAGCGGTGACCCTTTGGCGTGCTGGTCAAAAGAGAACCAGGCATCTTACACAGGTGTAACTCACCCTCTGATGTACCCCTGCTGAACAGCAGTGGCAAATGCCCACTGGTTCAAATGCCCACCACTGCAGCAGGGAAGGAGCCTCAATTTATAGGTGAAGAGATACAAGCACTTGTTCCAGCTCAGGAAAAAAAAAAAAAACCAAACAAAACAACAAACCACAAAACCCCAAGAGCATTAAAGCAACAACATTAACTATTTAGTAATAATTGTGCTCCTATGGCTGGAATGCAACATAAAGTTCTATTGAAAATCTACCAGGGAGTTGCATTGCAAAGAAAAGTTGTCAACACATAACGTGGTTTAAATAAGAGTAAATACATTGCTTCCTTTGCCTCCATAATAAAAGTTACCCATTGTATTATCAAGGCGGATAATACATGTATACATGTCGCGTGTGTCTCGTGTCCTGGGTAAGCTGGTATTTCATTCTCTGTGGGCATCAGCTCACATAGGTAAGTACCAATCTGCTTGGCAGAGGGGATCAGGGAGCCTTCTCAGGAAAAGGGGCTCAATTTGATGTTCTGGAAAAATCAACACTATACTGTTTTCAATATTGCCTGTGCAGAAATGAATCCTGCTGGTCTCATTTATCTCCCAGCACTGCAACTTCTTAACTCCCCAAAGCAGTTCCAGGCTGTTTGCTTCTCTTGTTTATTTCAATTGTAAAGACTGAAGCATCTTTCATGAGCCTCTGCTTTTTTTTTTTTTTTTTTTTTTT
>VZRU01008876.1:234490-260474 GCA_013398155.1 Pedionomus torquatus
CTCATGGTATGTTTTTACCACTCTCGTTAGAGTGGAATGCAAATGCCTTCTAACCATGCATTAAATTATGCCCCTAGGAGCTGTCATACCTGGTTTGCTGTCTTCCCTTATCATCTCCCCAGGGCAAGATGGGTATCTGCAATGTTTTGGTAGAGGGGTTTTTTTTAGATATACATGCTGCTCCGTGTTTATATTAGATTAGACAGATTGAAGAAGTACACTTGCTACTCACAGTGGATGACAACACATTTGTGTAATTCCAAATGTCATCTTAGTTGTTTGCTCTATTTATTTCAACACTCGTTTTTCACATTTTTTGTGGCTTTAAACCCCTTGCCCCTAACACAAGCTGCTTCATGCTTCCTTATCCAGGGTCCTGTCTGAACTACTTTTGTAATGATATATTAAAAAATTGCTTTCCCTCTGCAGTGCATTCCTGTCCCAATCACAGGTTGCTGTCCCCCTTGCAATTGGGGGTGGTTTTTGTTGAAAGTTACTTTTTAACATCATTATTTCTCTGACCTGGCTTACACTACCAGTACGCAAACAGTTGCATCAGCACAACCTAGAGGGACAGGCTGAGCAGCTGGGCTGGGGGATGAAGTGGGAAATTCTTCAGCTGCTTTCATTGCCAAAGCTAACACATTGTGTACCTACACCGTCAGCACATGGTGACCAAGCTTTTAAAAAAAAAAAAAAAAAGGAAAAAAAAAGGAACAAACACCCCCCCCCAAAAACAGAGGAGGTNCCCCACAATACAGGAGATGTGTCATATTCTGCAGAGCATGTGGTAGAAGACAACTACCCTGTCCTGTGTGATGAGGTTTCTGCATGAGAGGCCTCTTGTGTGAGCTCCTGTGTCAGAAGAACATTTGCTGTGCTGGGGTATGGGGCAAAAAGCGTGCTTCCTGCACCTAGTCGTTTGGTGTGAGTTGACATGAAAGGGAGATGATCCCTGTGGTGGTATTCCCTCTAACCTAACTTGTAGGCTCAGGGTCCAGGCCCCTGATTCCCAGATCTGAAAGGAGGCAGATGGAAAAATCTCACATTCTCAGTGAGATGGTCGATTTCTTGTTCCACGAGCTCTTCCTAAAATCTCACACATATATTGTCATAAAAAACTCTCATGGGAACACTGGCACAGTGTGTGACTGTCTCAGCCAGACTAGGACATTTGGCCTGTGTACTCCAGGGCAACTTTTCTAGCATGGATTCCTTTTTACGCTGAATTTATTCAGATGAGCTGTGCTGAAATAAGCACTTTACCAAGGGTGCAGTTTCACCCATGCTTGGGGGCTGCACTGCTTTGACTTAAACTTGTCTAATTGCAGTGATGCAAAACTCATGCACAGGCGAGCCCTAAGATCCTCGAATCCCAGTAACTTGTTTTTGACACACGGCCATGCTGAGAAAAGGCAAGACTGTGCTTGTTTAGTCAGCAGATGAAAGTTGTCATACTAGAAATACCATTATGGCAAGATTAGCAGTGCGTGGAACTTGTAATAATTAGTTGCCGTACCAGCACATAAATAGAAAGACAAATTGCTGACAAAAAGCTTTCATATATTTGTTGTAAATAAAAGTAAAGATGATGGGTGTTTTCAAAACAAGGAGGAGGTATGACGGTTTTTGTTTGACCTATGACATATCCCTTGGGATGGATGTTTTTTTCCCTGGGAGGATTATGATAAAATTCCCATGCTGGGTCACTCTGGCTGTTTTACTAGAATTTAGCCCAACATCTGCAGGATATCAAACATCAATGTATACAGATTAAATCGGTTCTGTAGAAAGTATCAGCACTCTTCTGCAAAGCATTAAAAAGGAGGCAAACTTTACGAGCTTGGCAAAAAAATGCAGAGCATTGAATAAATTCTTGTCATTTAGGGAAGGGGCATGTGTGTTTTTGTTATCTACGATTTTTTTTAAATGAAAAAAACCCAAAAGAATATGAGGAGCAACAAATGCTTTTGGTAAGCAGCACAAGGACTGTCTTAGAATCATAGAATGGTTAGAGTTGGAAGGGACCTTGCAGATCATTGAGTTCCAACCCCCCTGCCATGGCTCCTGCCCAGGGTAGATGTTCAACAGCTGGTGGACATGGAGGGTACTTTGTCACCCACAGGGCAGTTTTAGCCCAGTGCTGTGAATGTGAGCTACCCAGGGCTGTGTGTTGAAGCACGCAGCCCTGTCCCTTGTGGCTTGTGGGTGGCCCCGGAGTACTGCCCCGTGCACCAGTGGTGGGTGGCCTGCAGACCATCTGCTCCTCTCTCCTGCTGGCAAACTTCATTTTATCTTCCAGCCAAAGGACACCAGAGAGGTCGCGTTGTCTCCTTTCTTGTTGCTGCATAAATATTTCTTACACCAGTATCTTGAAAAGTATTTCAGCCTCAACTGGCTGATTGGGCAGACATCCTGAGACATGTATATACACGAGGACACAGTGTAGGGACAGGGAGTAGAACCCAGACACGGCTGGTAACCAGCATATACTCCCCCTCATGGCAAAAGTATGGCACATAACAACGCTTCTACCTGAAGAAAATCTGATGGAAAGCAGGAACTTCAGTATCATGACCACACATGTACCGCTCTTACAGCTAACTACAGTGCCTGAGGGAAGCCTCAGATAGGACATGCCCTTCGTCACAAACTCTGCCTGTGCCCAACACATTGCATGTGCATGCAGCAGCTCAGCTTCGCATGGGTAATCCTCTATAGCCTGGAGACTGCAATCAGAGAGACGGGCTTTCTGCAAACTTCTATACGAGTTTCCAAATGACACACCCCAGAAAGATGGTCTGTCATGTCTCCACAAGATTTACAGGTGTTTTCTACATGGCCATAGCCTTTGAAGGCAGAGTCCCTACATTCCCAATGGCACTGAGGGCTGTACACAAGCATAAGTGCAAGTCGTATGTTCATATTTTACAGATATTTTAAAAGTAAACAGGCTCCAGCATTACCTGCAATGAAACTGTACATTTGAAGAGCTTGAGTGCCACGTGGAAAATGTGGCTGGTAAAAATATTATGTTGTAAAGACGTCATAATTTTTATGACCTTGCTATTATCCACTCTGGCTGTAAGGAGTTAAATCACAGGCATGTTATTGGATGGGGAAAAAAAACAATAATGGTAAAGGCAATGATGGCAAAGCGAACTGGAATGCAGCTAATACCAGGAGTCCATTGTGAAACAGCAGGGACGGTGTGAGCTGGGGAGTACCCTGGTGAATGCCTGGCTGGTGAGAACCCAGATACAGAGACAGGGCAAGAGAGATGCAAGCCTGAAAAGCGCTGGCCTGCCAAAGGAGCCAGGTGGAGGCCCTGTGTGTGTGTGTGTGCGTAAGGGGAATTGTTAACACCACCTGGTGTTAACCCCCATAGTAAAGGGTGACCCTTTAAACCCAAGAATGAGAGCAACAGAACCAAGAGTATCTTGCCAAAGCTTAATAGGAGAGACTAAAGTTAATGTGGAAATGTATGCATGGGCTTCACTCCATTCATCCCCTCTTGGGCATTCCACCTTTATTCTGATGAACAAACAGTGGTTTATTTTTGATTAATCTGTGTTTGGGTCACTGTAGCTGGCAATCATCTCCCTTATTCCCTACACATTTAGGTCACGTCTTGGTTTTTGCAGTCAGGTGTGGGAGGGCAGAGTTTCGGGGAGGTGGCAGCCCCCATCCCTAAGGCCTGCCCCAAGATGCCCAAGCCATCCCCTCATGGTACCTGCTACTCTCCACCAACCGATGGAGGAACCTGGACAACAGGCTCAGGCCAGACAGCTAAAGCTAAACGAGGTCATCTGCTCTTGACATCAGCCAGAATCCCTGAAGACAGAGGCTGATGGGTGCCTGTTGGATTAACAGCCCTGGCAAAGGGTGTGGGGAGGAGAGGCAGGGAAGTATCCCAGATGCACAGATCTACCCTGGTGAGACCCTGTACACACCTTCCTCTAAGGGCCTTGGCTGGTTTTAGGAGAAATAAGTGACCATTCAGAAATACAGAATAAACTATAAACCAGTAAATATGGGGTTTAAATAGCTGGTTAAATTTGTGCTCCTCATCGTTGTTTAAATGACTATGCCACCATAATCAAATACATAAAATGATTCATGCTAGCTTAGATTGGTGTGTTAAGAAAGCACTGTAGTTTCCAAGCACAGATTAGATAGGGCGTGCCATTGAGAATAAAAATATATTGCAACGTGAGGTAGTAGGAGTATACAGTATAATAATAAAAGCAAGTAATA
Source organism: Pedionomus torquatus (assembly GCA_013398155.1). Taxonomy (NCBI): domain Eukaryota; kingdom Metazoa; phylum Chordata; class Aves; order Charadriiformes; family Pedionomidae; genus Pedionomus; species Pedionomus torquatus. The sequence continues at coordinate 238,748 of VZRU01008876.1, forward strand.
TAAAGAAACACAAGATTTACTATTCTTAAAAGATTCTCAGTATTTTTCCTTGACAAAATCAATGTAATCAGCTTGCTCACAGGTAATGCTTCCTCTCCTCGGGCTGCTCAGCTGCAGCCAGAACAGGGCCTGTGTATCTGTGTGCTGCAGGACGAAGGAGCAGAGAGCTTCTCCTGCACCACCAGAGATCCACATTCCTGAGAACCGGTTTATCACCAGGACCCACCAATGTGCCAGCCTGACTGCTCCAGCTCACATCTTTCACATATTTCATTCACACCTTGTATGTCACCTCAGATGACTCAGGGCAGGTGGCAGAGACAATACTGTCAACCTCAACTGTTAATGTCAGAAATCACGTCCCACCAAAAATAATCTGAAAATACAAGGACTTCATTAAGTCAGCTTGCCTGCAGAGCTTTGAATGCCTTATGCATCACATATGATGGCAAAACCAACAAGTCTAAGGGAACTGCCGAAGTACGGCCACAGTGACATTTAAAAACCTCCAAACACATTAACAATTGCATGTAGAGACCAGCGATTTCGCTCTGTGCTCCACCCAAGAAACTGGAACAGCACTATTTGCAGCCGTGATTATTCTTAGCTAAGTTGCCATGGAACAAAGCCTGGTTAATCCTAATGGACTGATTCAGGAACAAACTCTCTTTCTAATCTTATTGCCTAATTCTTTATCACTCCCATTAGGTTAGTAGTTATCCAAGATGTAAGAGCAGTACGATTTTCAAGGAGTCGTTATTTCTCTATGTTGAGCTGTAGCGGTACAGTCCTCTTACTAAGAATAATAAAGGATGTTTTTGTTTCTCTCCAAAGCAGGCAGAGCAAAGAATTTTTCCTTCCAGAAGCAGATTAAATCTCTGCTGAATTTTCCTTGAATTCATAAGATTCAGTACACATGAATTCATATGTTCCTTTGAGCCTTGGAAATGACAAACATTCGGTCAGCGATACTTTCTCATCTGCCAGCCAAATGAATGTTTCGCAGAATGTGCATATAACATGACAGATGGGCGGTTAAAAGAAGTTATTGGGTTTTGTTTTCCTGTTGCCAGCTTCACAGCCACCTTGCTTCTATCACCAGGCACCAGCCTGACCTCTTCTATTTACGGATAGTGGTATATAACATTCATTTCTAATACCTCCCAACCCTCCTGGAAACTAGGCAGGAATTGGTCATTGTGCTAGCATCCCCCAGTGACTGCAGGCAGCCCAGCAGCCCAGCAGGAGCCTGCGATAAATGGCTCCGTGCTGCAAGCAAATTCGTGGGGGAAAAAACCCTGTGCTGTGTCCAGTCACTCAGCTCCTCCAGGCTACGCCCTACAAGTGCACTGCAAGGCAGTTAAGTCGTGGATTGTGACATAGCTCTGAAGAGCAAGGTGTGCGCACATACTGCCTGTGTGTGCGTAAGTACTGCAGGGAGAGGTGCAGTACTTCATGGGTTTTGTGATAATTAATATTGCAGGAATTAAATCACAGTCAAGTAGTGGGAAGGAGTTCCTGGAGAAAAGAATGCTGCTCGTGTTTGTAATTTGCCTCACAGAGAAACACATACACAAACAATTGGAAAAACAGGGCAAGCTTCCCGTTCACAGAACTAAGCTTGCAGTGATTAAAGCCACAGCAATATTTCCTTTAAAAGAAAGAGCACCATAAGGTCACTGCGGACACCAGCACTCTGTTGTCTGCTAGAGATTAGGGGGAACAACCTAATGTAATTTTAAAGTGCCTTCTCACTGGAATGAGTATCAGGAAGATATTAAAACCAGGACTGACAATAGAGGTACTCAAAGCGAAAGAGTGTTTTGACAAAACAGATGGTAACTGTAATTAACTCTGGCATATTCTTCCCATAAACCACATAGTTTTAACTCAATTAGCTGGCCTTTTTTTTTTTTTTAATTAAACAAACCCACTTGCCTCTAATCAGCAACCAGTTTATATCCAAACAATAAAATAGCCAGTTTTAAGAAATGTGGATGGGATACAGCCCAGGCCAACAGCACCAAAGACTCGGGTGGCTCCGGCCCCAGCAGCAGCCTGGCCGGGGTGGGAGCGGGTCTGCAGCACCCAGTTGCCCTGGCACCCCAGAAGTGCTCCCCTACGCTTGGGGTTGTATCTCTCTGTTTACATTAAGTGTAAAGAATGCACCCTGCAGCTGCTGCAAAGCAATGTAAACTATGCTTGTGCAAGCCAGCGGTGGGTGGGCGGTTTAATTTTTTCTGTGCTATTTATCAGCAAAACTGGAATCCTCGCTTCAGCTGTTTGGACGTAAATGCGTCGACCCGACATAAACCAGAGTAGATAAATTATTCCAGATCTGTTGTAAATGCATAGGTATTTGAATCCTTCCTTGCTGTTTCAAAAACATGATGAAGGCTATGCCAATGGTCCCGCTTGAGATCATTTATCACACTTTTTTTGCCAGTTTATCTTGCGGCAGGAGACCATGACTGAAAAGTAGCGTTTGCTTTCACTGTATGCGACTGCCTTCGGTGACCATTTTTAACACAATTAAAATGTCCCTATAGCTTTACCTGGGATTCTTTACCGGGAAGTTAAATTTTGATGGATTTCTCACTGACAGGTTTGAGAGATCAAATTACGTAAGTTTTCTGACTCCTGATGTTTTGTGCAATGCCTTAGTGTGGATGTGTGCTGGAGAGGTCCGAAAGTGAGGGAATTAAGGATTTCTGATTGATTTTTACCGTAAACGAAGCAGGAAGGTTTCAGATTCCCATGGGCAAGGCAGTGTGTTTGTGTTTCCCCCTACTTTCAAAGACATTATAACCATGCCAAGGCCAAGTCGATCATTTGGCTTATCCAGTTTCATCACTGCTTCATCACATCATCCCACAGTTTCATCACATCACTGTGATGCAGTGAGGAAAAATGCTGGAGCTTGCCCAGACCACGGCAAGCCAACATAATATAACGAAGGACAGAAGTTTTGGAGCTTGTTCGTATTTTGTATCTGTAAACAGCTTTTGCCTTGGGAAGTCAAATAGTGCACGGCCTCACTCAGGCAAAATTTCTGAGATTTCCAAGGGGAAATCTGACTGCAAATGGGCAGGCTGCATCTGAAGGCACTTGGTTTGGAGCACTGGGCTTTCTTGATGCTTATCAATAGCCAAGATAACATTGTCAATGCTGGAAATGGGAACATCCTAAAGCAGGGTGAGTCAGGAGGGCAGTACTGCCGCCTCGCAGACACAATTCCTACGGCAAGTGCCAGCCACGTCTGGACTCGCATTTTCAGCTTTTCTGCTTGGAGGCTGCTCCCTCCCTGCTCAGACTGTGGGAAGCTTAATCTGAGTCTAAAATTTGGCTTCTCACAGGCTTCTCTTCCATCTCAATGGTCCCTCCAGTGCATTTCTGTATGACCATGGATCACTCGACCCCTTCCCCTGTGTGAGTTTTGGGTCAAGAAGCTGTGTTGGAGTCTTTTGTAAAGGGACTAGCCCCAAAAAAGGGACTACGAGCAGGACTTGTGGGAACGGCTCGTGGCCCTGCTTTATCCTCTCAGCTCCTGGAGGTCAACAGACCTGAGATTTTAAACCCTCCCCTCAGTCAGAGGCTGCCTCTCTGTTGTGTGCACTCGCTGCTGTGGACTGTACTTCAATCCTCTTTGCATTAACGCAGCTTATCCCCAGCACAGCAGGCTGGCCTTTGGTGGCTTAAAGTACAGCCCAGCTCTTCGATACCACCACGGGAAGGGCAGGCTTCCCCTGAAATTCCCTTAGCAGGGTGTTGGTTTTTTTCTCCTTATCAAGATGAGAGAAGTAGTGACCTAGAGAACACAAGAGCGATTGCTTATACTTTTTTTTTTTTTTTTGGAGATTACATAAATATTTTAAACGTCCCTGTAAATAATGCACGTGCTGGGGAAATGGGATAAAGGCACAGCAGGGAGGGGTGTCAAAGAAAATAAACAAGTGCTTTGAAACAGAGGACTCTGGATACAGTGGTGGGGAAACCGGTCCTAGTAGGGCTAAAAGTAACTCACCATAATAAGGCTAGAAGTCAAAAGCCATTTCTGCACCTATGGTTGATATATTCTTTTTCCGTACGTGTATTTAGCATGTTTAAGAACTATGCCTTAAACCCGATCTACTAATAAATTGCTCTGTAGCTCCCTCTAATGGATAACTTTACCAAAACCAGGTTCAGGGCAGCAGCAAGTAATTATGAGATAAAACTGTTCATAGTGGAGCATAAAATCAAGATCTTTGTGGGGGAATAGTTGCTATATGCGCAAGCCCACAACACCGGTATCATTCTCCATCCATCTGTCGTTTAATTTTTATCTTGGTAGATATTCATGGAACCATGGAATTGTCAGAGTTGGAAGGGACCTCTGGAGATCATCTAGTCCAAGTCCCCTGCCAAAGCAGGATTGCCTACAGCACACCACTCAGAACTGCATCCAGGCAGGTCTTGAAGGTCTCCAGAGAAGGGGACTCCACAACCTCCCTGGGCAGCCTCTTCCAGTGCTCTGGCACCCTTACTGGAAAGAAGTTTTTCCTCATATTCGAAGGGAACTTCCTATGTTCCAGCTCATGCCCATTGCCCCTCGTCCTGTCACTGGGAACCACTGGAAAGAGTTTGTCTCCATCCTCCTTCAACCCACCCTTCTGATACTTATAAGCATTAAAAAAAGTCTCCCCTCAACCTTCTCTTCTCCAGGCTAAAGAGTCCCAGCTCTCTTGGCCTGTCCTCATAAGGGAGATGCTCCAAGCTCTTCATCATCTTTGCTGCCCTACGCTGGACTCTCTCCAGCAGTTCCCTGTCTCTCTTGAACTGGGGAGCCGCAAACTAGATGCAGTATTCCAGTTGTGGCCTCACCAGTGCAGAGTAGAGGGAGAGCTCTTCTTAAAAGAGCTTAAAGAAGTAGTGAACTAAGTCAAGAGACAAAGGGTCCCATAGCCCCAGTGGGGTGGAAGAAGTGCAGAAGCCAAGGAGGCTGCGGGCAGCAGCCACTCATCCTGCATCGCGCATCCCTCATCCCGCATCCCATATCTTGCATCTTGCATCCTGCATCCCACATCTCAGGGGAGGCTGCACCACCCAGGCACAGACTGCACCCAGAAACATAAGCCCAACACGGGACACCACCAACTACAGAGCCTAACCATGGTTTATAATTAAGCGTTAGCTCTAGCAAGGTTTGCAGTCTAGGAGGTGGCTGTCACCTTCCCTGCTCCCTGACAGGCTTCCCAGCACAAAGTCTCACTGTGAGCAGGCTGATATATTCAACCCACAGCCAAATTTCTTTGCAACTACTGCCTACCCAAGAAATGCATTGCTGAATCCAGAGCAAATTAAAAGAATCTTATCAAAAGAAGACAAAACTGGACGACACGACACAGTAACGCACAAACAACGATGGCAGAGTGTATTATAATTTTTAAAGGCGATTGCATCCACACTGAATTTAACAGTTAACTATAAAGAACTACACGCTAAAATTCAAAGAGAAGACAGAATACCTCTTGCGTAGATTTAAATGTACACCAAAGCTCATAACACGTGTGTGGATTTTCATACTCATCATTTCTAACACTCTGCACCCCTACAGGTGCAGCTAACACCATGGAGATAGGTGCAATCAAAAGCAGGTAGAATCTCTTTGGTTTCCAGCTTTGAAAATTGTTTTAGCTCTGAAATCCTCAGGAAGTCAGACATGAATGAAAGCTGTAACTAATCTCTTACATCTGAGCAAGCCACATTTTATTTGCACACACATGACGATTTTTGTCCAAGGTATCTTTATCTCACATACATAACAGGAACATTTAATTTATTTAAGGTTTTATTGTGTCAACCTTAACCTGCAGTCAGCCACAACAATTTATTTTTTAGGAGAAGGTAATATTCCATATTGCCAAGGATTTCTAATGCTGACTTTGACAGCAAGACGCTGTTTTAGAAGCAGAGGATGAGTAATGATGGACAGTAGGCTTGGTATAGAGAACACCATCTGAAAACAAGAGGAAGACAGTATTTCACAGTTCTAATGTAAGGTTTAAACCCCACAGAAATAACGCAGTGAAAATTCTGAACTTTAAGGAATAGCATTTAACAATCTCACAGACACTGATTTTTCTCATGGTGATATAGAAAGCATCTCATTTAACAGGGAGGCCTCTCACTCCCAGACTACTAAATGGCAGGGCCTTGTAGAGAACCTGAGGTGGCACATGGTAAAGGACTCATTCAGATGGCAATATTCTGGTCCACGTAGGGGTGGGTGTCTTCTTTTGCTAAGAAATATGTAATTACCACATACCATTCAGCCCTACCTGACTTTTTCTCCCCCTTCTGGACGTTAATACCCCATCTGCACCACCAAGGGATGCTTCAGTTAACCATAAACCCAGGCACTTGGAAACAACTCTGGTTTTAAAACACCTATTTAAAGACTTCTTTTACAGACTAGCTTCTGCTTTAGAAATCACACAGGTGAACAATCCAACAAAAAGAAAGCAGTGCAGGGAGGAAGAGAGCAGTACCCCCTTAAGCCAAAGCCACAGCAGAGAGGTCATTACATTCTCTCTTTATGTAAAACCTTCTGTCCCATCTGTGAGGCTGCAGCACCAATCTGTGTGTTACTGACGTGCTGAGACAGTTTCAACTGCAGGACTGATATTTCCTCCAAACTCATTTGGTCATTATCGGCTTTCTTGTTCTCCATAACAAAACAGCACAGGATGTCACCGGGCCAACTTGGGTCTGTAGCAACTGTGTTGCTGAGCCTATATAATGTCACATATTTGGAAACTGCGGAAGAGGGGAGAACTGAAGGAACTGTAAGATTTCTTCTATGTATGTTCCTCTGCAGGTCTATAATTTTCCAAAAGGATGTTCCTCTGAGTCAGCTTAAGTATCAATGTTTATAGAATGCCAGTGGCAAGTGAAGTATCCATCTTCAGCATCTGTTTTTAACATTTTTATCAGAACTAGAAAGATTAAATATTTGCCAGAACCAAGGTAATTCTGGACGATCCTTCTGAACTTTCTTGAAGATATGTGCAGCATTTGCTTCTCTCCAGTGACAGAGGACACCCCCCCCCCGAAGGATGATAAACATGAAGGATGATATACAACAGCCTTACAACAGTATCAGCCTATTCTCACAGCACCCTGAGATGCCACCCATAGGGTCCCATGGACTTCTGAGTTGAGATCTCCCAAGTAACTCCTAACACCACCCTCACTTCCCGCGGTGCTTCCAATCCTTCAACCCTTTCACTAATCACAGAGGCCTGGGAGACCTTGTTGGTGAAGATCAAGACAAAGGCGGCACTGGGTACGTCAGTGCTCTGTGTTTGCTGTCACTAACCCACCCAGTACTACTCCACTCAGTAATGGTCCCACATTTTCCTTGCTCAGACTTTTTCTGCTAATGAGGCAGTAGGAGCTCATACTGCCCTTGCAATAAATCCCTGCTTTGTAGCCTGCCCCTCTTCTACTGTTTTTTTTGCGCTGGAGCTTTGCCACGGGTGCCACGTTTTGCCAAGCCAGTCTCCTGCTAAATCTTCTTGGGATAGTACATTCTTGGCAGGTTGTCCTTAATGACTTGGTAGCTTTCAGAGTTGCCTCCCATGTATCCCATCTGCCCATTTCCTGAATAATTCAAAGTCTGGTCTGTACTCGGTCTGCGACCTCCCCCCATCAAGATGACGAACCCCACTATTCCATGGTCACTACAGCCAAGTCAAGCTGATCATCAAAGCTCCAGCCAGTTCTTTCTTGTCTGTGAACAGCAGACCTAGCGGCGCATCACCCCCGTTGCCCATCCAGTGCCTGTATCAGGAAGCTGTCCCTGACACCCACCAGAAATCTCCCAGGTTAATTGGATCCTGCCATGCTCCTTCTCCATCAGATATCAGGGGAATCACATCCCTCACTTGAGGGAACTCACTTGCAGAACCGGCACCTGTGATACAGACTTTCCCAAGTAATTTAAAGAAAGCTGCTTCTGCCTTTTTTTTTCTGCCCTCTGGTCAGGAGATGCGCATTTTTATCATTATGTCTCCCTAACCGATCCTGACTCACATGCTCTCACACCAGGCTGTTGTCCATCCTGTAGATGTACCATGCAACCAAGCCACTCTTTCACCAGTAGACCACCAGCTGCCCCTCTTCATCTTCCCTCCTGGCCTTTTCTGTAGAGCCTGTGGCTGTCCATCACAGCAATTTAGCCGTGAGCTGCCTTCTTTACATCTTAGGTACACAACCACATTTTTCTCAGGCATTTCACAGAGTTCAGCACGGGAAGGAACTGCAGTCCTCTGCAACACCTGTACTGTAAGTAAACTGTCTTTATGTTCACCCCAGTTACTGTCTCCTGGCCCGATCCTGTTGTCTCCCAACCAAACACCTTCTCCAAAGGAAAGTGAAGTTAAAACTACACCAAACTGTCCCTGAAGCGTCCCTGTGCCAAAGAACAGGAACGAGTGAGATGGTGACACGCAACACTGACGGCTTCAGTAAAATGCCCCTGTGACTTAACAGGCAGCAGTTTCTGAAAACTGCAGACCTCTGTACTTGTTTGATCCTCTAACATACAAAAGAAAATCAGTGACAACTTCAACTGAAGTTATTTCAGAAAGCAGCCAAGGACCAAATTATAACATTAGGCATATTTCAAACAAATTCTTTCACTGGTATGTCTTGTGGCGCTTCACGTGCCTTTCTTTCTCAAGTCAAAAAAAGAACGATCATTATTTGTATTCAAGAGTATTCATCCTTCTCCTCAGCGTTTATAGTGGGTCATCTGAAAGGGAAACGGTAACTCCACAGTCCGATCTGTCTACTGGTGTCCTACAGTTCCCTAGAGAAATTAGTTAAACCAGTTTAGATGCCAGCAGATCCTCCTACACATCTTAAGGATCTCAAGGTAGCATTGCTTAAGGGAACAGCGAAAGAATACTTGGTCTGGACAAAAGGAAAAAAAAAAAAGCCATGCACACCAGAAATATCCTTCAACTTCCACGAGGCTTGTATGAAATTCTGCACTAAAACCAGGAAGTGTCCATCATATCTGGATTTAAAGAGACTGAGTGCCCTAACATGAAGGGGACTTGCAAAGTTCATCTCCAAGAGTTATAAAATACACTTTGACAGTTGTAAATCAAGATTAAGAAATTGAGGATTAAGGAGGAAAAAAAAGAAAAAATAAACAGCACCAAGCTTCGATGATGGGATTCCCATCAAGGAAGTAGCTGGTACAGAGTAGTGAGAAATAGCTACCAGTTGCAAGACATCAAACTGTGAAGGTGACACCACTTCCAAGTCAAACAAATCCTTCTTCGATTTCTTCCTTTTATTCAAATACCATATTTTTAACCAAATGACATGCCAAGAGTGATGAAATGACAGCAGAGGAGAAAAGCAGCTTTTATACAAAGACTACACTAGCACAGCCTTAGTAGCCAAGCGTTCTCCTTTAAATTGATCTAGTCACTTCTAGGGAAAAAAAGAAGTTCTACAATTCTAGTCCGGACCTATGAAAGGAAACAAAGGGGACTGGATTCTGGGGCACAGAACAGGTCTGGTCCTGTATGAGAAGACCCTGCAGTAAAACTTTGCTATTTACAGGCAGCACTGAGAAGTCACCAAGCAGGGAGCTTCAAAGGCTTTTCCTCTTCCTCCCAGATATCCTCCTCAAACACAAAATATACCAGACACAGGCTTCAATGGAATCAACCTGAAGAGTTACACCTGACTTTTCCATTATTATTTATTTTACACTACCACCTCCTTATTCTGAGGTAGTATTTATAACAGTTTAAGTCTAAGCAAAATTTAAGTATGAGGAGGATGAAACTCACCTTGTGCAACCTCCAACTTAAAATCTATACTCCTGCTGAATTATGGTTTTTGAACAGTTAATATGCAAATAGCACAAAAGCAAGCATGTTAAGTAACAGTGCACAAATTCCTGTTTTCCGTGCCTTCCCTCATTTACATGTGTTTTTCTGAAGCACGCAGGAAATTTAAACTAACCTTGCTTTCATAAGCTGATGACTAGAGAGTTGAAATATTGAGAGCAGAACTCCAGGATAATTTTGCATTTCCTGTTGTTAAAGACAGTATGTTCCAACATGAAAGTTTTTGGTCCTGATCTGGGAAAAAAAAAAGAAAAAAAGAAAAACAGCCAATGCCAAGCTGGGTTTCTTTTTATTGTTAAAAGATTAAAGCGTAACATTTCACCAAATACAAGAAATTTAGGGGCTTTCTGACATTACAAACATCTGAATCATCAGGAGAAAATGTTGAGCTATACATAAGTCTGACGTTAATCCATCAATTTAATGTATATTAGTACATGCTTAAAACATGGCCAAAATACAGAATCACAAAATAAGTACCTTGATGCTTCTAAATCTGAGACAAGAAAATCAGAGAATTGAGTGCAATAAATTTCCAATTAATGACCATACACTCAATTACAGCCTCAGGGCAGAATTACTCCAGAAAGATTGGTAGTTGTTTCTCATGCCTGGCTCATTCACATTCAATTTGGGGAGAATTTCAATTCTGAGAATTTGATAAAAACGTTTCAAAAAATACAACATTTAGCAATTGTGAAAAAAGTTCAGTCTTCACAGGAATATATGGATTGCATGCCACTCCAGTCCTTAAATCACCTGTCTGTCTTACAAATCTTTACAAAACTAATTTGTATCCATTTTGGTTTTAAAAACATAGTACATCTGAAAAATAAAACATGACTCTACCGATGGGTAATACAAAGACATGAACACATATTTAAAATTACTTTCAAAAGTAAATCGTTTCAGTAATACAGCTATAAGACAAGTTAAACATAGTACAATAAACCATGCATCTTCTGACTTGTCAGATCGGCTAAACTACTCGGTTAACATACAGCAACACTTTTGAACACTTCAGTAAATTCAGCTTTTCTAGCACAAGGGAAAAAAAAAACAGATTAAATTTGTTCTTCAAGTGGTTCAAGGCTGTCCAAGTGTTTTTTAGGTGTATCATCACTGTGACGGCTTTGGCAATGGGTTAAATGTTTCTTAAAGCCTCGGGGAAAATTTGATTCAAAATTACAACGCGGACACTTCAACAAACTTTGACCGTGAGCAGCAACGTGGTTTTTAAGAAGAGACTCCAAGAGAAAAGCTTTGCCACATATTTTACATTTGTATGGGCTTTGAACATTATGCTTGTTAACTAAATGGTGCAAGACAGCACCTTTTTTCATTGCACGGCAGCAACAAATTTTGCAATAATACTTTCCTTTGCCACGCTTCATGTATTTTGCTATTTCTTCCTCGGAGATGAAAGCCTCTTTCTCTTCAGTAAACTGCAGCACACACTGTGGCTGCATGGGAGCGGTAGCATCTATTTTGCTCTCTTTGCCGTAATCAGATGACTCCATATCATACTGCTCTTGGTCACTGTTGGATTCTTGCTCCTTTATCTCCATGGAGTCCATCTCGGTTTTTCCACACTCACTGCTATTAAGTTCAGAATCTGAGTGCTCCGGGTTTTCCTTCTTGGGCTTCTTTTTTGGGCATGAATATAACATGTCTTCTGGTGATTCTTTGGCTAGTATTGATTGTTCATCCTGCGAGAATAAATCATCCAGTGGTTTCTGATCATCTAAACTGTGAGAAAGAAAGTCACTTTCACCAGACTCACTAGGTGTCTGAGGCTCGGAGGAAAACCCTCCGGCAGACTTGTGAGGCTCGGAAAACAGGATGCTCTTCTGGATTTCAGAAGGTACAGTAGTTTCAGCATGTCTCTGGCCATCAGAGGATAAAGCAGCAGCAGGCTTCTGCATCTCAGAAAATACAGCATGCTTTTGAACATCAGGGGAAATGGCAGATTTCTGGGAGTCAGTATAAAGAGCCTGTTTGGGGGTCTCGGGAGAAACAGAATGAGTAGATTTCTGGGAGTCAGTAAAGAGGCCATGTTTCTGAATTTCAGGAGAACCAGATTTCTGAGACTCTGGAAAGGAACCATGCTCCTGAACATCGGGGGAAATGGGAGCAAGTTTCTGGGCTTCAGAAAATAGGGCATGCTTCTGGACTTCAGGAGAAACAAGAGCTGATTTCTGGGCTTCAGAACACAGAGCGTGTTTCTGGCCTTCAGTCAAAACAGCAGAAGTAGACACCTGATTCTGGGCCTCAGAAAAGACACCACGTTTCTGGACATCAGTTGAAACTGTAGGGTTAGATTTACGAGACTCTGGGAACAGAGTTCTCTTCCGAGGTTCAGGGAAATGAGCCCGTTTCTGAACCTCAGAAGAAGCAGCAGAGGTGGATTTCTGAGTTTCAGAAAAGAACATCGATTTCCGGGACTCGGAGAGTTTCCAAGATTCAGGAGATACAGAAGCACCAGGCTTACGGACCTCAGGAAAGAAAGAAGACTTCCAAGAGTCAGAGGAAACAGTGTGACTGGACTTTCGAAGCTCAGGAGAAACAGGGGCAGAATGCTTCCATGTGTCAGGGGACAGAACGGGCTTCCAGCCTTCAGGGTAAACAGATGAGATGGGTTTCCACGGCTCAGAAGAAACAAGCGTAGACTTCTGGGATTCAGAAAAGGATGTAGATTTCCATGAGTCAGAAACAAGCCTCCTAGGCTCTGGCGAAACAACAGGGCCAGGCCTTCGGGACTCAGGGGCAGACCTACGGGATTCTACCGACATGGCAGACTTTGGAGCCCAGGGAGAAACCGTAGAAGACTTCTGCACCTCGTGAGGTGTAGATCTCCAGGGCTCAGGGGAAACAGTTGGACCAGGTCTCCATGACTCTGGTGAAACTGCAGGACCAGGCCTCCGGGTTTCAGGAGAAGCAGCAGAAGCAGGCCTACGCATTTGAGAAGGATGCCTTCGGGGCTCAGGAGACCCAGTTGGGGCATATCTTCGTGGTTCAGGGGATACTGCTGGAGTAGGTTTCTTTGGCTCTGGTGACACAGCTGGGGAGTATCTGCGAGGCTCTGGAGACACAGCGGGAGAATGGCGACGGGGCTCTGGAGACATTGCTGGGGAATGGCGACGGGGCTCTGGAGACACAGCAGGGGAATGCCGACGGGGCTCTGGAGACACAGCCGGGACTGGCTTCTGTGGGTCAGGAGACACAGCGGGTGATGGTTTCTGTGAGTCGGGGGACACAGCGGAGGACTGCTTCTCTGAGTCTGGGGATAAATTCTCTGCATCTGGAGACGTGGCCTGGGATGAATTTTCTGGGTCTGAGGACGTGGCCTGGACTGACTTCTCTGGCTCTGAGGAAGTCGCGTGAGCCAACTTCTGAAGCTCTGGAGACCCTGAAGATTTCTGAAGCTTGGGGGAAACAACAGGTTCAGATTTGGGGAGCTCAGGAGAAACAGAAGGTTTGCGTGACTCAGGGGAAAGGGTAGGTTTCTGTGTCCCCGACGTGACACTTCTTTTAGAGGAATCCGAATCTCCTTCTACCTGTTCTTTCCGCTCTTCATTCCACTTCTCAGGTGCTGCGTGTTGTGCTGTGATGTGATAATAGACGTTGCAATACATCTTGCTGGTAAAGAAACATTTGTGGCAGTGAAACAGTTTTGCACTTTTTTGATAAAATATGAGTTTACCCAAACCAGCAGCATCCATTTCATCACAATACTCTGGGTGTATAGTACCCATATGAATTTGTATGTTTTCATAGTCTGTTCCTCTGAAGTTGCAGTGATCACACTCTAAGCGCTCTGTGGTTTTACGCAGTATCTGCAACATGTCCATTTTTCTATGGTCAGTAACAGTTGTCACAGCACTGCACCTTCTAAAGAGTAAGCTTCAGTTTCTGCAATAAAGGAAAAAAAAATCTATATAGTTAGCTGTCAAGGTTAATTTTTTGCTATTCCTAAACAACCACATGTATCATTTCCCTCCCCTCCATTTTAGAAAGCATATCTTTTGCATAGGTATCAAGTACTTCAGAAAGATATCCAAATATAGGTATCTCCAACTTCTGCAAATCCTTTTACATCAGTAGAACACAAAAAACAAAGCTTATATTTAACAACAGGCCTTCCTAGCAATGAAAAAAAATCTGTAATCAAATGATGAAAAAAGAACCCAGATGATAAAGAGCTAAGTTTTTTTTCATTTGATAAATGTGACTTGCTTTCTCAGTTGTCTTTTCTTTCCAGATTTAAAGTGGTTTTATTTACATTACACATATACACTGAAAACAAAAAATACTTTGAAACAGTGCTGTTGAGATAAAGACAATTCAAAACTGCTTTTTCATTCTAAAATTTCAAAACAAATCAGCTGATTTTGACAAAGACGAAAAACAAAAATCAGGAGAACAGCAGCTTAAAAAGCCTATGTTCTGTTTTCATTTGTTAAATGCTATTTTCCTTTCACTAGTTACATGAAAAACAAGCTGCTGCTCAGAGACTTTATCCTTTATGAAAAAAAAATTTCCATTCCATTATTTCCTCTGCTGCCCTAATAACAACAAAAATATTACTGAAAAAAACAACAGTGACCTTTTTCCAGTTGGTGTAGTTGACAGCCCTCTGTATTCAAAACATTGTCTGCTCACCCCACAAAGAAAGATGGAAATGTCTCAAAATTATTGTTTTTGTAAGAACTTAAAAAAAAAAAAAACAAACCCAAAAGAAAACACAAAAACCCCCACCACTACATAAATACAGCATCTGAAATGCAAGTAATTTTTAATGATTTGGCTAGATTCCACTATTTTCAACAGAATTTACCATGATTAGCTACTACAATAACCAGCAAACCAACTCTAGCTATATTCTGTAAGCTATTTTCACCTAAATGTGGGAGGTATCTCTATGGTAAAAATGAGTATTTGGACATTTATGTGAAATGCACAGGACTTTTTCTTGAAGGTTCAAATTAAACAGATGTTACATGATTATCATGCTAAGCTATCAACCTAATTTTGGGTGTCTTGTAAGATACACTGTTTCAAAACACACAAAGTTTTTTTGTCGTTTTATCACTAATTTTCCTGTCTAAATATATATTAGTCTAAAAACTAATCTAAAAATATGCATTCAAAGCAAGTTTTCTTAATTTATTCCTAAAGCATTTTTACCCTGGTTTCTTATGGAAATGAGGCCTACACAAACACACTGCCCTACAGTCAATGCCAATCAAACTAGACAAAGCAACCCAGTCTCATTTTGAATTTCTACAAGTTTCATGAAAATCAGGAACAGAGTAGAGAATGAAAGAAATGCCTTCAACTGAGGCTAAGGCTGAATATTTCACTCAACAGCTACTGGCTCTGTTTAGCCTGTAATCAGTACATAAGCGGTCAGTATGCAAATAGCCTTAAAACCTGCACAACAAGCAGTGTCTATTTCAGCTCATAATTAGAGAAAAAGGAGAAGGAATTAAAAATACTGCAGCAGTGAGCTGCTATGGGTTTGGGGCAGAATGAAAGTAAATTAGCAGTGCTGCTAAAGGATGACATGTATACAGTGGAAAAGGCAAAACAAAACAAATCTGGAAAGGGTGATTGGCAAAGAAGAGAGCACAAATCCCTAAGAATCATATAATAGTTTGAGTTGGAAGGGACCTCTAAAAGTCATCTAGTCCAACCCCCTTGCAATGAGCAGGGACGTCTTCAACTAGACCAGGTTGTTCAGAGCCCCATCCATCCTGATCTTGAATTCTTCCAGGGATGGGGCATTTACCACCTCTCTGGGCAACCTGTGCCGGTGTTTCACCACACTCATCAAATAATTTCTTCCTTATGTCTAGTCTGAATCTATCCTCTTTAAAACCATTACCTGTTGGCGTACCACAAAAGGCCCTGTTAAAAAATTTGTTTGTCCCCATCTTTCCAAGAAATACAAGTTCACTAGCTCGGCTGCTCATGGAACAATTTCTTTGCACGCACTATGCATAAGCATTTCATATTAAGTCACAGGAACAGGCATATTTCCAACCAGGAAGCACGATGGGATCACGGAGCTTTAAAGGGATCCTGCTTTACATCTATGAGATAACTGAACAACATCCAACTACAGGCTAGCTGCATGCGAGAAATAATCACACTGCTCTACAAAACCTGAAGTGGAAGGACCTTTTGGCAATTAATTGCAGTTTCCTCGCACTACAGGCAGCCATACAAAAGACAACCCAAAATGTAGTCCACATCACATCTGGTGTTGACCACAAAACACTTCTTATAACAAACACAATATTCCTGTAAAAGATCAAAACAAACCAGAAAGATAATAGTAGCGCTCAGTGGGTCTGTATCTCTGCAATAGCAAACAACTTGTCAACTGAAAAAAAACCAAAGCAAGTCACCTCTTAGCACTCCAAAACACTAAAAGTCTTTAGGAAATAAGGTTTACTTTTCTGCTGGGAGAGTTGGAGCAGTGGGAGGAAAGGAAAATTTCAATTTTAAAGCCAAAAATTCTGAACTGATCATATGAGCTACAGAATTATTTTTTTTTACCAAATCACAGCAGAACATAATTAGGACAATAAGGATTTACCATGCTAATCACATTTTCAGAACTGAAAGGGAATTTGTCACTTCCAAAATTGATGGTAATCCTGAATTGTCCATTTTCTTTTTTCTAGAAAATGAAAAATGGCTCTTCCAAACTGAATTTATCGTATCTTACAACAAAGTTTACCAGACAATCTCTTCTAGCCTCTTCATAATTTCTCTCCTCTTTACAAATCACCTAATTGTTGCCCCTTCTGTACTTTTCTGCTATTTGCTCTTTTCAACTACACCTCACCTTCCTTCCTTGTCTTTTATTCAGTCCTATCTTATTTTACAACGGTAATTTACATTTTCTTTCTAAATGCAACAATGAGAAAAGGTACCTGGCTCCCTTCCACAAATTGCCCAAGCTGCTGTTAAGCTTTTTTTCACCAGAAGGTTATTCTGAAACTGGAGAAGTTACTTCCTCATTTTTATCTCCGGGCATTCAAAGGTTGACATTCAAGCTTTTGACATAACAAATAACACCAAACAGTTGTGGGTACTTTGTCTCATGCTGCCATCACTCACCATTTTTAATTTTTGTAACTTCAGTACACTGTAGCTGGCACTCTCTTGCTGAAAACTCTACTTAATCAAGGCTGTAACTGAGCAAGGCAACTCTTTGGTATTGCAGCACCTTAGGACATGACTCCACAGAATAGAAAATCTAGTTTTAGAACAGTTACTGTGAGACCAGTAACAAACTTGAACAGTGCTGAGCCACTATTGACTCATCCTGACAATTTAAATTTGCTCAAACACTTCTGAAGGAGTAAATTCTGAAATGTTGCTGGTTCACTTAGCACTTATCTGAATAGCTAGTCTATAAGATTCTCCTGTCAATCACTCCTGATGCCTTCTCACTTTGAGCTCAAATGCCACTGTCTCTACATAGCTCTGACAACTGCCCTCCTCTATACCCAGGTTCATCACACAGATAACTGCCTGCTTCACACTTCACAAATCCTCCTACATCAGAATGTGGTTTGCACTGGATCCTGCCTTGCCTAGCTGGGTGAGAGATTGAGGAACAACACGTCACTATTTTCTAAACAGTCCCACACCAGCAGAGCCAACCAGGCCCAAAACCATATGCTCAAAATCCAGGTTGTCATGGCGCTGGACCTGCAAGTACTGTGATGTAATCTTCGCTCAGTGGCATCCTTTCTGCAACACTAAAAAAAAAAAAGATGGACCACATTCCCTCTGTGTAAATGCTTCATCACAGACATCAAAGGGATCTAGCTCTGCACTGGTCCAACTCAGATCCATAAAAAGCATAAGGAAAATAACTGCTGCTATCAAACTGGCACGGTGCTCCACGTGCACTAAAGAGAACTTGACCAAATACTAAAACCAAACATTGTTCCAATTGTCTAAAGCCCATCTAGGGAAAGTATGAATTTCAGGATGAAGATCAAGTTCCCACAAGAGACAGGTCCCTGTGAAACACAGAAGAGAGAGGGCTGCCAGAGTCTCTCAAGCCTGCTTGAAGACTCCTAAGAACTAACAAGCTGCTACTCCTCTAAGTACAGGCATAGACCTCAGGCCACTTTGTTTTGTCGAACAATCTGCCAGACCCTACCTGTTTTGTAAACAGGATACTTCAGCACTGTTCCTACTCAAGCTCACAGTTACAAGATGTGTGATGCCACAGTAGCTATAGCCAAGGCTGTGCTGTGTGTGCACTTTTAAGACTACAAAGCACACCACATTCCTTTACCACCACTACTGCATCCCCTCCTACTTTTCTGATTTTTTTTTGTGGCAGCAACACTGAGAAAACAAATACAGATGAACAGAACTAATTATCTATTCTGAGAACACATTGAAGCAGAAGTCCGCAGCCCAGCATTTATACTTGTTCTGTGCCTGCATCCTGTCTCCACTTCAAGATCAAGAGCTGAGATTCAACTAAGATTCTGGAGCTTGCAATACTAAACTTTAGCTTAAAGCAGCCAAGATTCATTCAGTGTCTTCTTGAGACATGAAGATTTCTACTGAAATCCACCCGAATAGGTGAGTGCTTCTGTCTACAAATTCACTATATCCACAGACATCAAGCATAGTAACAGCAGCAGCTCAGCTCTTAGCTTGACTTAAGATTTTTGCTGACCTGAAGTGACATAGATCAATGTTTATCACTCAGGTTAAAAGCTGCTTGAAGAGTCCCAGAGATCTCAGCAGTGGGACCACCAGTCTCTACTGCTGCTCCACCAGCCACCTCTCCCCACACTTCTTTCACATATGTCTAGAACCTATATGCAAAGGTTCCTTATCACCAGCTCTCTCCTCTCTCCACAGAGATGCTAAAGATCCTTAGACCAGTTCCTGTCCCCTACACTGCATTTCTGGCCATAATTTCTCCAACACAGGAAAACCAGAAAAACAGCAGGGTAAAAGGATCCGTAGCAAGGACCTACATGTACCTGAGGACAGAACAACCATCACTACTTTTTTTGCTTGGTTCTCAGCATCTGAGAGCCAAAGTCATGATTTGCTGGAAAGAAAAAGTACCCAACAAATGAAATAACTGCAAATTCTGAAGTTGGCTAAGTATATTGCAGGGCAACCAGAGAGTGCAGTCAAACAGCATCAGCAGCCTCTGCTGAGCTCATGTTAGACAGAGCAATAGGAGTGGCCTTAGCTAACACAAAGAGCAGACGAGAGCTGCTGGTACCTTCCCAGCCACTTCAGAGCCAGTTCCTGGATTCCATATCCTATCATTCATTAGGATCCCACCAAAGATTAAGCCATACTTCATACAGCCTCTTGAAAATCTCCCAGTAGTAGAAAAGAAATGTGCAGGAGATACTGTGTGTAAGAAAGGAACCACCCAAGGGGTGGCACAACACTGATAGCTAATGAGATGTCTTCACTGCTCAAATCCATTCCGATTTCATAGCTACACATCTACTCATCATTCCAGTTATTTTTAATCAACACATTCTATATTAAGTGTTGCAACTTTTAATATATCCCTGAATTTTACATCTAAAGAGGTTAAACTGTGACTGTCATGAAGCAGTGCCAGAGAAATGTAATGAAAAAAAAAGCTACAGTGCTCGTGAGCACAGAAAATTACAGGTTGCTTTTAATATGACATTAAGAATTTCAGAACACAGCAGCAAGTCATCTGTCATACCATTTCTCAAAATCAGACTGTCCTGGTTCTCACTGGCAGAAGGCTCTATACCTCTTCTCCTCTCGATAAAGAAATTATTCTGGTGAGACAAGCAAATAATGAGGACATCCAACACACATCAATGATTTCCCAGCACAGCTGAGAAAGCCCTCAAGAATGAAGTCCTACATTTTCTGATCCCTTACATCCACACTGGATTCCTTACACGCAATGTGAGCTAAGGCTTAAATGGTGTTGCCATCCATGCATCCTTGAAATGACAGACAACACACCAGTGGGAAGCAGCAGTGTCCACTGAACTCCTACTTAACTTCAAGACGCCATTCTAGCTACGTTCATCAAGTAAAGAACAAAGTCAGCCTGTACTTCTATGAATGCTCAACCTTCCAGTGATAATCCTCCAGCCTCTATGGAGCACTGCAGATCACACCTCTACTCTGATAAGCACAATCACTGCACAGAAAGGATGGCTGTTCATTTTCACCAGCCTTGGAAGTTTCTTGCAGGCAAACAGTCCAGCCAGATCATTTATCAGTGAACAGGATCAATGGTAAAGTTTGTTTCCAGCACAAGAAAGCCAGATACAGCTGCATCATTGCCTCTAGTAGCAGGAGCAGATCCAGACTATTGCTGTATTTAAGCAAAAGGAAAAATAATATGTTCTTGCAGTGCCAAAAAGTAAATGGCAGTCTGGTGGCAACACGATGCTTTTCTTGATGCTATATCCTTGTGTTGTGATTGACAAAAAAACCCCAAGTTTAGCTCCCAGAGGAAGCTGCACACAAACCCCACAGTGTGACAGAGGAGGAACTTCACAACACTAACAGCAGGTAAGGGGGTCACGTTTGATGCACTGTGAGCAAGACAGGCAGCACTATGCTCCTGATAATCCAGGGGCATCCACAGCAATCTGACCACATCCTAACAACTGAACTCCTAGTTACCAGCCCATCCAAAGGGGTTAAGCTCCATCAGCAACAATCACTGATCCATGTCTTTAAGATTACACACCTAAAAAAGGCACAAACACCCTGACCTGACCAGCCACTGAAACAGTAAGAAATACTGTGAGAACACGCGAGACACCAGATCCTGGCAGGAAACACCTGTATTACGGGGTCCCATGTTTCCAGGAAAGGTTCCAGTCAGAGTAGAGTTGAAAAGTCACAACACTTGATGCGCACACAGATGAAGAAGCACAAAAGGGACAGAACTGCAGCTATGTTGCACAATTTCCACCTTTGCTAAGAGAATGACAAGTCTACACAGCAACTCTAGTTCTGACCTAACAACAGTATAAACTGCAGAGCAATATCAATGAATCTATAACAGATTCAGGGTTGGAAAAATTAATGTCATGTACTTCTGATAGAGTTTTCTAACTCCAAGTTCACAATAATGTGTAGATAGCTTCCAAAAATGGCCCCAGAAACTTTATTTCTGCAGCACTGCATCTAATGAAGACCCACTGGACCCACCAGAGCATACAATCTAGTCAGGAACTGTGAATTAAGGTTGTGGATCTTGGTGACATCAGGCAAAGAATTCTATTTACATTATCCCCAAAGGAAACGAGATTCAAGGGGAGCTTAGAGAAAACAAAAAAAAAAATACCTGAAAGCCATAGTCTCTATATTCCTAACTTATAAACAACTGAGTACAAGTCAAGCTTCTAGGTAGCCCCCCTTACTTCTAACAGTGCGGAACTGTTACCAGCTAACGCAGCTCCCATCCGCACAGCCAAGGACCAAATCCTCCCCAACACCTGCAACTGCTGGCAGAGGCCCCTGCAGCTCCAGCCCACCTCCGAGCTCCAGCATCGAGGGCGGCCAACACAAACGAGCCTTCTCCACTCCAGAAGTCGCCTCTGAAACGCCGCTCAGAGCCGACGCACTTCATCCATCCCCGACGATGTACAGACGCAACTCCGCGACATGTTCCGGGGCATTTTTTTGGAGGCTTTGCTTTCTATCGGCCTCACCGACCTCGGCATCCCTCCCTGGCGGGGTATTTCTATCACGGGCGAGGAGTGCAGTCCCGCCGGAGACACAGCCCGGCCACAACC
>VZRU01008877.1:0-27179 GCA_013398155.1 Pedionomus torquatus
CCCCCCCTTCGCTCGCTTTTCCAAGCTCTGGGAGAGAGGAGGTGGGCGAACAGGAGAAAGCCTAGCGCTAGTGTTAGTGCTATACCTTAAAATTTTTTCTTTCCTCACGTTTCAGTAGAGGTGCTTTGAAAGACTTTGTAGCTCACTCGAAGCCCTAGGCTGTAGATATGGGTGTTTGAGGCTCTGTTCGTGGTTAATGTTTTGTTTTTGAGGGTAGTGTTTCTAGTCTTAAAAGGGGACACTTGCAGTCAGACAAGTGGAAAGCAGGAAGCATGCAAGAAAAAATATATTGTGCTGCCCTCTCCCTTAAAGAAAGAAAGCATTCTTCTAGTGTGCTTCAACTTGACGTTTTTTTAACCTAGATCTTTCATCTAGGCTGTTTGGTCTTGCTTTTTTTCTTTCTTCCTTAGAACTGGTGTAGGAGAAAGCTGCTCTCGCTGGGAGGTGGCTGCTAGTGCTTTATTTCTTGTTTGCACTGCAGCACCTGCTTTCCCCTCTCCCCAGCTTGTGTTGTAGGATCAATTCCTGAGGCTAAACCCTGGGCTGGGAAGCCTCCTTAGCCGTATCTGTTCGGGAAACAGAGTCTTCAGGGCTGTGCAGTTGAAGGGCTGTGTCTGGGAGTTCATTAACTGCACTTTTAGGGCGGGGTCTCCACAGGGAGCCATGTGGTGAAGACATGAGCCTATGGGAATAAATTGCACTAGGAGGGATTTCATCTTGATGTAAGAAAGACATTTTTTGTATAGTAAGAACAGACACTTATAGGAGCTACCTCCCCAGGAGTGTGGTAGAGTTTCTATTACAGGAGGTTTTTAGGATAGATGAGATTATTTAGCACCTTGTGCAATACTATGTGCTCCTTCCCCCCTTCTAACGTAGGCAATTCTGTTATTCTGTGGGGTTTTGTTTCTGCCTGAAAACACAGCTTATTGCAAGGAAGTGTTTTCATGAGATGTAAAAATACCACCTCACCCATATTCCCTTGTAACTTTCTAATCTCTTTTCTGATGATAGATTTAGTAAGAGGTACAGCCATATGCAGGAATACTAGGCAGTGAAATCCTCTGTCATGTTTCCAGTTTTCTTATGTACAGAGTTACTGTTCCCATCTTGTCATCGTTTCTTCATTGCCTCTTTTGTGCTTTACAGACTGCATTGATATATAAAATGCATTAATACTCTCTAAAACATGACTTGGTTTTTGTGATCTGCTATGTAGGGGGCAGTTCTTGTAATCTTCATAGCTTTGCTTTTGGTTATGCTCCTGATAAGGTTTTGGATTTGTTTTAATTTGATTTTTTTTTTTTCCCTTTTAAAGTATGTTTTATGCTATTTATCAGAGCATAGGAAAGAGACAGATTGCACTGAAGGATTTTTCTAAATAAAGATGTACTGTTTCAATACTTAATGATAGCATGAAAACAAACAAGGAGTTTCAGTCAAGGTCTGCTTCAATTTGATGTTCAGACACAGTGACATAATCTATATAGCCTAAAATTTAATTTTTGTGTCATGGCTTCAGACATGTACAGATCCAATGCAACTGAAGTATCTAGTGGCATGTGTGATAAAAAGGAGGCTGAACTGGGCACAACAACAGGAAACGTTACTCCTTATTGAAAACTACGTGTCAAAAATATTTATCCTGTAACAGAAACTGAAAGGTCTTCTAGCTAATCAGCATTCAGAAATGTCAGTTGGGAGAATTAATTTTTCACTAATTAATGGTCAGTGGTGGTTGGTTCTGCAGATAATAAATCACTTGTGGGCTTCTCTTTCTTACTGCTGTAAAGTTCTACAAGAAGTTTTTTGCATCTACAGAAAGTAGAGTAAGTTGACTGTGGCAAAGACTTCACACATACAATTTTTTGCTTTTGCTTGTAGTTGCATTTTAGTTTTGGAGCCAAATATTAAAATTGGCTCCTTCTATTTGTAGCTGAAGAAGCATCTTTCCATTAGTGTTGATGTATCGTAGACATTTAAACGTTTTTATCTATGTTTAACTCTAGTTTTTATAGATGCTGTGAAGAAAGTAATCACTTCCAGTTACTAAGGTTATTAAATATCACATGATGTTATTTGGGCAGAAGGCAGTAACAGGAAGTAGAGGAACACTGTTAGGGCTGTCACTCAAAACTTGGCTGGAAAAAGTGCTAAGTGCATGCACATACGGTAAGAACTCAGCTGTCAATAAGAGCGCCCTCTGGAGAAGTGAATTCTAGTGACTAGCAGTGATTCTGACTGCTTTCCTCCATTTCTCACTGCAAGTAGTGGATTCTACTTACCTGGCAAGCACTTACTCTACAGATACCAGGGAACTGTATTCTTCTCTGAATTTGTGTGCATTTAAACTTGATTATATTAAACTCTTTTCACTACAAAATGAAATTTTCCTTGGTTGAAAGCTTCTGAATATGAAACCAGAGCCCTGATTTCTACTGATGGTGCTTTTATGAAATTAAGGCAGGTAAAGCAGAGCTGAAAATAAAGCCCTTAAGTATGCCTATGGTCTTTTAATTATTAATATGCTAGGAAGCACTTCTGTTTATAGGACTTTGAATATATGAAGCTACTTGAAAAAAGGAGTTAGTTATATTGTACCACTAGATGTCCATCTAATGTTGGATTGAAGTTAGATGTTTTTGTGTGGTAAAAAGAACAGAAATTGAACAAATTTTTATTTTGGCTCTGGTGTAGTTACTAGTGTAGCTAGAATTGCTTTGGTTAATTCTGGTTTTTGAAGTGTTCTTTACACAATTACAGCAATTTAGATCTGTCTTTTGCTGCCAAACATCCAATATCCAGACTGTTGACTGTGAGAAGCCTAATAGTGAAATAAGTTTGAGTGGAGGACACCAATGACACTGAACTATTGCATTAACTAA
This sequence comes from Pedionomus torquatus, assembly GCA_013398155.1. Classification (NCBI taxonomy): domain Eukaryota; kingdom Metazoa; phylum Chordata; class Aves; order Charadriiformes; family Pedionomidae; genus Pedionomus; species Pedionomus torquatus. The sequence goes on from VZRU01008877.1 coordinate 2,886, forward strand.
GACATCTCCACATGATATTTATGTGTATATGTGATTAATAAAATGCATCATAGTCTGATGTACACTTGTATAGAAAGTAAAAAAAAAAAAAAACCACCAATTTCTCGGTGAGTTATTGTAGGGTGGCATTTCCCGGTTCACTCAAAATATTCATAGGTTCATAATTGCTCTTTGAATTTATTCATCAAAGGACTGTAGAAAATGTTAAATCCTGAAACTATTGCAGTCCTCCCCCTCTACTTAAATTTTAAAGGTACTGCTGTGCTTTTTGAAGGAGCCTATGAAACTTGGGTTTGGTTTCTATGGAACTTGGTAACAAATTGAGCAAGCAGAGCCAGAATCTTTGTTCTGCTTTCTAAAGGAAGCAAATACGAAGTTGCCATGGATTGCAGTAGGGAAAGGAATAGATGTTTTGCTCAAGTCCCACACGTGTGCTCTGATGTGTTAAGATTTCAGGAGTGCGTTGAATGACTTTGCCAGGGCCAAGATTTCTCTTTTTAGCGACTGGTAGGAGAGAGTAATGCAACTGTGTTTTATAATCAAAGGTCTAGTTGGAATCATTAGTACAAAAATAAATTGAGTGCTGTTTTCTTTAAAGTGTGACTTGACAAGTGTGCTAACAATAGGTTTAGTGCAATATAAAGGTGAAATGTAGTTCCTGAGTTGTCTCCCACTTATTTGTTTACCTGAAAGTAACTCTGTTGCCTACCAAAAGGTATGTAGCATGCTCATCGGTGTAGTCTTTATAATTTAGTTTAGTTTCATACCATAAGTTATCTCCTCTTTTCTTTTATCACACTCACTGTCTACTTCTCTATGCTAATTCTCCTCATGCAGTGTATGAGTTACAATAGGTATGTATATACAACAGTGTCTTATTAAAAGCTAGGTTGTCACTTAGTAGCAATTCTTTTCTTTGTGTGCTGTGTTATACACCCAACATGTGCTCTAAGTACGCTAACACCTGAAGCACTGATAGTTTCTAGCTATTAACATCCCATATTACTCTTCAAAACTGCTGAAAGTAAACAAAACAATGAACATATCCCTAGTTAGTTTACTTAATTTAAGGAACAGAAAGGTTCTAAAATAGATGCATAAATGCATCTGTCATCTGTTGATAAACATTCCTGTAAAGAAAAGAGTATTTTTTACAGGAGAGGAGATTTTTACCAGAAAGATTTCCTAAAGGACTCATATTAGCTGAATTATTTTTTTTCTTTTTGGAGAAAAAGAATAAATAATTCAGACTATGCACTGGGGGGGTGAGGGAGGCTTTTTTAAGGTGCTATTTATTTTCTTACTTTTGATGAAGGGATTTTGATTAGAATGAGCAATGTTATTTGTGAGAGACTTGAATTTAATCAAGCACATCATTTACTGAACCAGCTTGTTACACTGAAAGACTTGTATTCCCAAAGGATTATAAATTTAAAGCTTTATATACATTATTCATTGTGAAGGGTTGGCTTCAGCTAGCAGCCAAGCTCGCACGCTTCCACCCCCACAGCAGGACAGGGCTGGGAGAGGAACAGAGGAAACAGGAAGAGCAGAAATAAGAAAACATATGGGTCAAAATAAAGACAGGGAAATAATTCATTGGTTTCTGTTGTTGGCAAAACAGATTATGCACAGGTCCTGGCTTGGGGAATAGTGGCTGGAGCTGCCTGACAGAAAAGGACCTGGAGGTGTTGGTCAGCTGTGGGCTGAACATGAGCCAGCAGTGTGCCCAGATGGCCAAGAAGGCCAACAGCATCCTGGCCTGTATCAAGAACAGTGTTGCAAGCAGGACTCCAGAGGTGATCATCCCCTTCTACTCAGCGCTGGTGAGGCCACATCTCAAGTACTCTGTCCAGTTTTGGGCCCCTTACCACAAAAAAGACATTGAGGTACTGGAGTGGGTCCAGAGAAGGGCAACAAAGCTGGTGAGGAGTGTGGAGAGGCTGAGGGAGCTGGGGTTGTTCAGTCTGGAAAAGAGAAGGCTGAGGGGAGACCTTATTGTTTCCTACAGCTACCTAAAAGGAGGGTGTAGAGAGGTGAGGGTTTGTCTTTTCTCCCGAGTTACCAGCAATAAGACAAGAGTAAATGGCTTCAAGTTGCACCAGGGGAGGCTCACATTAGATATTAGGAAAAATGTTTATACAGAAAGGGTTATTAAGCATTGGAATGGGCTGCCCAGGGAAGTGGTTGAGGCATTGTCCCTGGAGGTATTTAAAAGACGGGTTGACACAGTTCTTACTGATGTGGTTTATTGAAGGGTGATTGTGTGCTTGTTTTGTTTTGTGGGTTGTTGGGGTTTTTCTGTTGTTGTTGTTTTGTTGTGTTTTGCATTTTTTTTTAATCAGAGTTAAGTTGATGTTTGGACTAGATGATCTCAAAGTTCCCTTCCAACCTAGACAATTCTATGACTACATTTGTGAAATTTAAATTAATTTATTGCCCAGTAACATAAACATTTAATGACTGATTTGGACATGGGAAAGCACTTTTCTTCCTTTTTCCAGGCTTAACTTTGCTGCAGGCATCTCTGTTCCCTCTTTGTTGCTTACACAGGTTACACTTAGTATATTTAGCGATGGTATGAGTGATGTGGGAGTTAGGGGTCAGTATGTAGCATTTCTTGCTTTAGTGCTCCTTGTTTTCTCTGCTGCGGCTGTTCCCTTTTCCTTCCTTGTTTCCTGTGTTTTGGTGTAGATCCTGCACTGGCTGTAGTCCCTTTAGGGGCATACCTGCTCCAGCATGGGCTGCTGTTCCTTTGGGTTTGTACCTGCTCCAACATGCAACACCTTCTACTCTTTGGCTCAGCCTTGGCCTGTGCTGGATCTGTTGCCAAGCCAGCTGTCTGACACAGGGCAGCCTCATACCTCTTCTCACAGAGGCCACCCCTGCAGCCCCATCACTGCTACTAAAACCTCGTTCTTTATAGTCGGCACACTCATAAAGGGATTAGCTTGAAGGCAAGAGTTAGATTATTATAGCTAGGGGTATTTTTCCCCCCCTCTTACATTTATTAATAGACAACTCAGTAAAACTAAAGTAATTGGGTGGACTGGATTGGTTTTGCTACTCGATTTTACACATATAAGGCACAACTGAAGACAAGATACATGTTGGGGGATAATGAGGTTCATGGAGAGTTCTGGTCATTCAGGTCAGGTAATCATTCTAGGATTACCCTATGCTATTTGTAGTGAGTATACCCTGGGGTGAAGGTTGTGGGTTAAACTAAATCCACAGCTGCAGAAGGAAGAAGTCCCTGCTGCCAAAGCTGATGGGGAGGACCTGTGTTAAAGATCCAGTTGAAACATGTTGGTGAGCAATGCGAGTTAGAATCACTGATGCCTCCTGTGCTTTGTCCCTCCTATACAGGTGGTATGTACATATGGGAATGTTTCAATATTGAGAGTGTTGCCTCCTGCTTTTGGAAGGATGTTTATATAAGAATGTGTTTTTACAATCAAAGCTATGGTGTGAACTTCATGAGTATCTGCTGTGCTGTGCCAAATACCGTGTAAATGTTTCCAACCTGCAATACTAAGTGTTAGTTTGAGATTAGAGAGAAGGAAAAACTGCTTGTGCATACTGTCCTCAAGTGTAATGTGGCTGGGGCGACTGACTGCTGTTGGAGTTTACATTTGACCTTCCCAAACAGTAATTTTGTTTGCAGATAATATTCCTAATTGAGATTGTCTTCTTCAGATGTGCAATTGGTCTGTCTTGACTGTCTTTTTTAGTTTGTCCTTCTGAAGCTTATACCTTACATGTTAGCTTCATCTGAATTGGACTCACTTGCAATTTCATGCCATTTAGAGAAACTTGGCAAAGGTGATCTTTCCTATAGAATATGATATCCAAGATGTCATATTATCTAAGTAGAAGTTCAGGGTGCAGACTAATGTATTATAATGTCTGGAGTAGATTTTTGTGTGTGTGTGTCTGCTTCTTGTAAACTGTGGCTCAAATTTTACCAAACATCCATTTCTGAACTGTGCCTATGTATTTCTGTAGAAACATGAATACAGACAAGGTAAGTATTGATGACTGTTTCAGAGAGGTTGCATTCATTTTGTAAAAGACTCCAGAACCTGAAAAAGGTATTTCCTAATCTTGCAGCTGAATCTGGGCAAGTGGGATTCATTGCTCTTTTACATTATCAAGACTGGTATCCCTTTAGGAAGAGACCAGTCTCGCATTGCATTCAAGCTTTGATCAGTCTCTGTGACTTGATAGCATGTTTAATCCTTCTAGTAGATCGCAAATATATCAAAATGCGTTAAATTTCAACTTTCGCTTAAGCATGGAAATGCACACCAGTGTGGAAATTTTGACAAATTCATAACTTTTGGATTTCATTCAAAACAGGTCAGTGGACTATGGGGGGACTTATTTTCTTGGGAAATCCTTGGGGTCACAGTAGTGGTCTCTGTGAATCCCAAGTAAGCTGGTTTGATGGAAGACTGGGTAGTTTATCCTCCTGCTGCTGCTGATAAAGTTGATCCATAAACTTTGCACGGTAATCTTCCTTATTCTTTTGCTTAATATACTTACTCTAATTAAGAAACAAACTTTTGCTTCAATTAAAAGGATGCTTCTTTCTTAAAGTAAATACTTAAAGAATTTTATCAAATATCCATGTTATTTATTACTGTCTTTCAGGGCCAGAGAGATGTTGGATGGCTGAAGATTTTTTTTTTTCTTCATGAATGAACTTCATTACTTTACTAATGACATTGGACTTAATTTTGGAGATACCATTTTGGCGAAAATGTTTTCATTCCTTATGCTGTAAAACCTGTGCAAAGAGGATATGTAGGTGAGAGTGAGGAAAAACTGTTCAGAATACATGAAATGGGAGGGTGCCTAGGAATTGCTCCAAGACAGTTTCCATCCATCTTGGTAATTGTCACTCTGCTGAGAAAGTTTGTCCTCATGAATCAACACAGTGAGCTAATTTGATAGCATTTGGAGTAAATGCCAAGCCTGCATCTTCAGCTTTCCCTAGTCTTTCCCCATGTGCATAAATACACTTGTGCTGAGTCAGCAAGTGACATGAATTGTTTGAGTTTGTGTTTTTGCAGCAGGTTGGACACAACTGTTGTAAGCAGGATGGTAAGAGAGCAGCAGGCAGATCTCACAATCTGTGCGAAAATAATGCCATTTGCACAGCATGGGAAAGCAGCAGGAAAAATGACGCAATTCCTAGTGACACAAATGTATAGGCATTGGTGGGCTTCATTCAGTTGTTGCACATACTAAACTTCTACTTTATCCTTGAAAATGTAATTAGGAATATGTTGTTCATGTGTGTAAGTATTTGTAGAGCTGGAACAAAAGAGATAGTATGTACACTACATTTGCATTCCTTGACCATAACTCTCCAGCTGTTAATAAAACAAGTGTGCCAAAAAACCCACCCGAGTTTCTCAAATGAAATGTCAGCTGCTATTTTTTCCTTCTGTAAGTAACCAGAGTCTCCCTTTAGTCCTATAGGGCCATTGTGCAGTATTGAACTGTGTGCTAAAATAATACTTGAGTAGAATCTAATACGTAGTGGGTTTTATCATTCTTGTCATTACAAGATGTCTACTGTGAACTAGCAAAATAAAATGGGTGAGTACAACCAGAAGGAATTTAAGGACAGAAAAACTGGAAATACCACTTCCAATCTGTCTGTCATATCCTGTGGTCTTTCTACTTGGTGGTGGCTTTGCATGTGACATGCTCATTTTTATTGCATTTTTACTTATGCATTCAATGTTTTAAACTTTAAACCCAATAGGATATTTTTTTGGTTTTCCATGAAATAATTTTTACCTTAAGACTGATTGAACAGAATGACAATATGAACAAGTTCCTTAGAACTAAGACCATTCCTGTACTTTGTTTATTTTAAGTACTGCAGGCAAGGAAGCTGGCACTGAATGTAGTCTGGAAACCAGAACTGGGACCTCCAGCAGTACTGGGAGATGAACATTTCTTTGCCTGTTTTGATACCTAGAAACAGACAAAGGAGCAGTTTAGAGCTGGAACTGCAGCAGTCTGGAAGCTGTAACCATTTAGGACAAATTCTTCTGTGTTCTTTGCAGGAAATTTTCTGTTCTGTTTTACAAGTGACTTGTGCATGTGCCTTTGTTCAGCGGACTGTACTATTGGAGCTTAACTTCAAGCTCTTTACAATGATCTTCTTAAACCTGAGTTCTGAGAGGCATTCTTGTGTTCTGCGTGATGCTAAATTTGTTGGATCCTTGGTTTAGCAAAAATTTTTCAAATTATTTTTCCCTTCCTGGAAGTCAGTGTGAGAAATGCATTGCTAGAAGAGTTCTTGTCCTTGTACTGTTCAGTTAAAAAAACCCCAAACAACCAGTGTTCTTTAAAAGGCTCTTTACTTCTCAGAGGCAATAAATAAAACAATACACAGGGCTGGATAGCTTGCTTATCTTTTTATGGCAATTTTAGCATTTGGATAATTAGCCATGAAAGTGTGAATGGCAGCCATTGATACAATCAAAATATGTCCTGCTAAATGCCTACTCAGTTGCCTTTTCTTTCCACTAGACTGAACAGTAATTTTGCACTTGGAAGTCTTTCTGTACCTTTCATTTAGCCCTTTTACCCTGCTCTGTTCTTGGATTAATCTGCTGAGCTATTGCTGGTCTCTGAAATCACTGCTACTTCACTCCACTGGGGACATGAGGATTTGGTCACATGGGAGAGGAAAGAAAGCAGGAAAACGAACAAGTCCTTTGAAAGGTCTGAGCTGTCCAGTCAAGTCCTCCTGTAACCAGAGGCAACTATGCAAATGTTGCTGCTTCTTTCTATCTCATGGCACCCTGTGATAAATTTTTGGCTCTTTGATAGATCAAAATCTTGAAAAATAAACTGCCACAAGAATGGGGAAAAAATAAACCACAAGGAAAATAAATTTTTAGGTGAAGGTGGTATGGACTGTGAAACACTAAGGGGAAATTAAAAAAGAAGTAAGGGTGTGCAGTTGCGATTACTTTACTAACTTGATCTCATCTCATCTTGATGTACCAATCAAGTGGGAAGTATTCGTGTTTATATAAGAGAGCTCAGTAAAACCTCCATTCTTGGAAACATTGCAAAGGTCATTTTGCCAGATGTTCTAATTTCCTTTCTTTTGTATGAAAAATAGTGATTGCCAGAGGAGGAAAATATATTTCCATAAAAGATGGGGGTGTATTAGGATTTTCTTTACATGTCCTATGTTTGAAATTCCTGTTATTGTTGCTAAATAGCAGACATTGCTACAGTGAGGTTTGACTTCAGTAATTTCCTATGTCAGAAACCAAGAAAACGGAGATCATGCAGAATGTATAGCCTTAAATTTTAGAATACTTTTTTCACTATTAAGCTGTAGAGGTCTTACTCTTTTACACTTTTTGTTTTGAAATACTCAGACATTTCCATATCTGCAGTAGATAGAGGATTAATAAAAACGAAATATAGTTTAACAGCTCAATGTTCTTCTAGACAGTGCACATGCGTTTGGATCAAGACCCTAAAGACATGATGAAGATTTGATTCAATGGAGTGAAAATGCAGTGATGCAGGGATAACATGGTAGTATGTAGGTAAGGGCAGTTGAGTTTCCTCTATAAGCCTGAGTTTGTTCCCTTCACAGGTAAGCATACAAAAATTATATTTGACTTAAAACCTACTCACAACAAAGTAAGCCTGCTTATTGCTTCTGACACCACCACCCCCCCCACACACACTTTGCTTCAATATATGGTGTACCGTAGTGTTTCCAGCAATGTACGCAGAAAAGAAACCAGACTCCAAAGAGATGTAGTTAAAAGCTTTGCTATTCATTGTACAAAAATCCATTATATTGTAGCTTTATTTTGACCCAGAAGAAGATGGTGTGCTTTGAGTTAATTAAGGAATAAAGACTGATCTTGTATTTAATTATGAAAGGGTATACAGATACAGTGATTTGTTGGACTGGAATGGGTTTAGACTTACAACTCAGTTTTGACTGAACATTTTAATAAGTTGTTTTGTAAGAACATATTAACTTTATTAATACAGAGTATTAATTAATCTCTTTCTGTCTTCTGCAATGCAGGTATAAAGCTCCCAGTAATGATATTCATGTGATGGCTTCAGTTCTTGGAAACAAAGAGACTATCTTTTTTTCTTCTGCTTGAAACAGGTAACCACCAAAGTTGTTGGCATGGTAGCTCATCTGCATTAGAAAGGGTGCTGCCCCTTTACTTCACTAGGCCCTGCTTAGGTTTTTATAATTTCATTCTCCCCATCCATTCTTTTATTTAAAACTAGTGTTCTTGACATGATGTAAGCCTGTGTACAAACAAACATAAGTCCCTTGTAATAGGTGGTACTTTGTATTAGCTTTATTTGGGAGGATAAATAAGTTCAGTGTTATCAACTAGTGAGATTAGATCATCTCATCAATCCCAGTTCTGTATGTGTAGATACTTGTGTTTCCTAGTTTTGTTGCTGTTCTTTGTGTGTTAGCTGCTGAAACCATCATGGAGCCATGAGATGTTACTGCAGGCTTGAAAACTGAGCTAGTGATATTTGTAAGAAGTTTTAAAACTGACTTAAAAAAAAAACCAAACAAACAAACAAAAACCCCACATGCTTTTATGAAGAACTTTTACTTTTCCTTGCTAATGTACCAAATACAATTTTCCTATTGAGTGAGGATTTCTTGCCTGTACAGGATTAAGGAATCACCTATGTACTGTTATTCCATGAATGTGCCACAGGACTGTGGTGGTCCAGGAACTTTTTCATGTATTCTGCAAATAGCTATGGTTTGAATGATCCATGAAGGACACATGTTCAGTAGTGTCAGTCCCATACATTGACCAGTAAGCCCCCGATGCCCCAAGTACAGTAGAGATTAGCAAAGCAGTATGTTATTTGATACCTGAAACCAGTTGTTCAATAAAATTTACAATAAAATAGAAGATGCGCTGCAATGATAATTTAGCCTGCTGCAGCCACTGATAGGTCTGATGTGCCTTTGGAATGAAAAGGATAGCAGGTGAGCTTTTATTTGTCTTTTAGGACAATGCAGTGCAAATGATGATGCATCAAGCTGATGAAACTAAACATCACCCTATCAGGTGAGGTTTGCTTTATAGCCAACTTTTTTTCTCTTTTTTTCCATTTGATGTCAGATTTATTTTAGAAAGCTCTCTGTAGTGCTGTCAGTTCAAGTCTGTATCAGTGCTTGGCTTTTTGTGGGAAACTGGTATTTAGTGAATGGGTTATAGGTCTGCCTTTCTACCTCTGACGGACCGGTATCTTGTAATTTACAGGAAATAAAGAAGGTAGTTCTTCTGTTATCTTTATCCTTGTTTTTATTTATTCCATAAATATGGCTTATGAAATGAAACTATAGTAGAAACCATACCACCTGGAGTTTATTGGGTGAATTTATTAATACAACTCTTGACTAATAAGCTGATGCTCTTGCTGATGCTTTTAAATTCATGTTAAGGTTGAGCTGTTTAAAATAAAGCAGTCATGGATGGAAGATTGTCCATGGAAGGCTCTGTCTTCACATGCGTTTGCACTATAAGTGGTAAATGTATGTGGGCAAAAGCTGCCCTGTAAGGCAGATGGAGAAGTTAGTAAATAACACTTTTATTCTGTTTGGTCTGTTCACATCTGTGGTTATTGTCAGGTAAACCAAGACAATTTCTATCCAACTTGAAATATGCACAATTTATCACTTCCAGATGCTGTGTGGATGTGTTTTTATCCTGTCCATTGATTAAAAAAGCAAGTAAATAAATATGCATTTAAAGATATACTCTGGGGTTAAAGACTGATGCAGGTCCTGAATGGTGTTGGGCAACCTCTGTGTTCCTTAAGTCAACTTAAAAAACTTCTTGGCAGAATCTGGAGCAGATTTACCTTATTTGTTGTGACCTGTCATTCTTTGCAAAAACACTGCAGAAAGAGAGTGCAAAAATTTGCTTAAATGTACTTCCTTGAGCATATATACTACAAGTCTTTGCGTGTCTACCCTGAAAGCTGTTTTCATCTAAGATTTGCACAATTTCATGAAAAAATATGATGGCATCAATCAATACTGGACTTGCACAAGTGCATCTGTGTGAATATGCAGCCACAAGAAGGATATTTTCAAGTTTTTAAGCAGATAATATATATTTGCTGTCATTTAGACCTTTCTTGCAGCATATTTAAATTTTTCAAGTGGATTAGCTAGTTTTTTTCATGACCAGCCCTCAGGATTGTAAATCTAGTGGTAGTATTGCCCATGGCATATACACTTTTCAAATTTAATTTGACAGTGATGACAGCATTAGTTTAAATGGATTGAGTATCCAGAGAATAAAAGAAGAGTTATGAAGAAGAACTTTAAGTTTGGGGCCTTGAATCAATGTCAGAATAGGATTATTTACTCAGGAAAATCTGTTACGCCACAGTTTGACTTACTGCTTTTTCTGGCTCATCACAATAAATTTCCTTCTTTTGCATCTCTGTGATCCAAAAGGAGAAGACTTTTTATATCACTTGTCATCTCACAGAGACTGTCATGCTTCTGCCAGCAAACTGGAATTAATTAATCTTTTAAAATTAAAACCATTAAATCTTCTCTATAAAAAGCCCAAACAGTAGAATTGCCCTGTTACTTGCTGTGCAGTAATCCACATCACGTAGAGTTTCTTGTGATGGGAGCACAGACAGATTTACCAGAAACACTAACTATATGATCTCTTTTCCAGCATTAGCTTTGCTTACAGTGATATTACTAGCTTGTTTGTATTATGGCTGCATTTCATCCTAGGTTTTTCTTGTGTTTGTTGTGTGTGGAGTTTTTTCTTGGAGGGGGTGTTGCTTTTTTTTTTCTTATTTCATTACAACTTTTTCAGTTACTGTGTTGGGAATGGATGGACTTTCTTACCAAATCTCTTTCAATGGAAATAAATCAAAAGGTCCCTCTAATACCTTAAAGTAGTGTGGCCAGTGGAGTCACTCTTACAATAATTGGTCATTGCCAGTGCTGGGCAATCTAAAGTGCAATAGCTTTTCTTTTCCTTCAAGGAAAGAGATTACTGGAGAGGTTGGAATTAAAGCCCCATCTGTATGCCAGATCCTTATCTATTGTAAATTGTGGTATTGAAGTCAGTGGTGCTTTGCTGAATAATATCCCAAGGGATATGTTGGATAGGAAATAAGTTGGAAAAAAAACAAAATTACTGCCTGTCTTTCCTAAGACAGCTGACTGCTATAAAACAGAACAAAAACTGTGTGGGTTTTGGGACCATATGATACATAGGTGTTTCCTGGGGAAAAAAAAAATACAGCTGTAGGTTAAAGCCATTTGAAAATAAAAATAAAAACTGAAGAGTAAGAAGTCAAGGTGCAGGGAGGGGATCAGGAAGTCTAAGGCACAGCTGGAGCTGAACCTGGCTAGGACTGAGAAAGATGAGGGGTTTCTTTGGGTACCTAGAACAACAAAGGAAGAGAAAGAAACTGTACCCTCTGGGATGAGAGAAATGGGAGATATGGCTACAATTGACATGGAGAAGGCTGAGGTAATTAACCTTTCTGCCATGGTCTTCATCAGTAAGTACTCTAGCTCTGCTGTCCAACTCACAGATTCCAAAGGCAGGGACTGGGAGAATGAAGTACTGCCCACCTTAGGAGACGATCGATGAGATTTGAGACCAGCTAAGGAACCTGCATGAGTTCTTGAGACTTCATGAGATGTGTCCTGAGGGAACTGGCAGATGAAGTTGTTGAGCTACTATCCATTGTATTTGAGATGTCATGGCAATCTGCTGAAGATTGATTGATTTCCAGACTGACTGGAAAAGGGGAGGTGTAAGTCACATGTTTAAAAAGTGAAAGTAGGCAGACCTGGAAAACTGTGACTGTCAAGATCATGAAGCAGATCTTCTTGGAAACTGTGCTAAGGCACATGGAAAATATGGGGGTGATCTGTGACAGCCAATGTGGTTTCACTAAAGGCAAACTGTGCCTGACAAATTTGGTGGTCTCCTGCAATAGAGTTACAGTACTGATGGATATGGGATACTGGTGGATACTGGACTTCTATGAAGCATTTGATAGTGTACCACACAACATCCTTCCCTCTAAAATGGAGATATGTGGATTTGATTAGTGGATGAGGGGGTCACTCGGTTGCATAGGAGTTGTCTGAGTGGTTGTGCTCAAAGAGTTGCTGTCAACATCTCAATGTCAGGGTGGAGACCATCGATGAGTGGCATCCCTCAGGGCTCTGTATTGGGACTAGTATTATTTAACATCTTTTTGGGGGACATAAACAGTGGGTTTGAGTGCACCCTTGGAAAGTTTGTGAATGACACCAAGGTGAGTGGTGTAGTTGTCACTGAAGCAGGAAGGGATGCCATCCAGAGGGACTTTGCAAGGCTAGAGAGGTGGGCCTGTGTGAACCTCATGAAGCTGAATGAGACCAGGTATAAAGTCCTGCACCTGGGTTGGTGTGATCGCAGACATGGGTACAGGCTGGGCAATGAGTGGATAGAGAGCGGCCCTGTGGAGAAGGACTTTGCAAGTATTAGTGGATGAAAACATGAATACGAGCTGGAAATGTATGCTTACAGCCTAGAAAGCCAACTGCATCCTGAGCTGCATCAAAAGAATGGTGAATATGTTGAGGGAGGTTCTCCCCCATTTTCTCTGCTCTGATGGGACCCCACCTGGAGTACTGCACCCAGTTCTGGGGTCCACAGCATAAGAAAGGCATGGTTTTGCACACTAAAGCAATAGAAAGCTGCACTTTACATTGTCTTTTTTATTATATTTTTTTCTTTTCTTTTTTTTTTTTTTTTCTTTTTGCTTTTTCCTGCTTCAGCTGTTATAAAAGCCTTAAATGTGCTGAATTTTTAGATATTTATGGTAGGGAGCCATCTGGAAGTATGCAGGAGAGGAGCACACTGAGGTTTGGCTTCTCTCTGCTTTTGCTATCCACAGATGCAAACATTAAGTTTATAATAGCTGCAGGATCTACTCATCAGTGGATTAGCTCAAAGGGGCTTGTGCTTGGGGGCAAAAGTACTGTGTATGTTTACTACTGGGAGAAGGTATAGAGACAGGTTCTCTTCTGCCTTTGCAGTACTGCTCCCTGTTGTCCCAGGGGACAGTCCAGGGGCAAAAGGAGCAGATTTTCCTCAAACTGCCTTGGAATGGTTGCCTCAAACCACCGTTGTTCAAATCTGGATAAAGCACCTTTGCACAGGTGGTCTGACACTCTGTTAAAGATAACCCTGCTAGTGCAGCAGGTCTCTGACAAGAAATATCCTCACCAAGCAGTTGGAAATTGTGGCTGTCTTTTCTGTCTGTTCTATTAAAAGGTGACATTGAAATGACCTGAAAACGTTGCCTTTATGTATTTCAGTCAAGCCAATAGTTGTATCTGTGCTTTTAAATTGTCAGGTTACAATTGTAGAGATCATGTGTTTCAATAGTTAGAAGATTAAGTGATACAGGGTTTATATCAGCCTAATCCACAGATAAGATTTTGTTCATAGAATTTACCATTTTTAGTAGAATCTTTTAGGATTTTCATTTATTCCTGCAAGTAATGCCTGTTCAATTAAATTGTGTTGGACCTACAGGAGATTATGGACATCTTGACCACTGCTGTTCTGCTAGTTAGTCTGTTTAAGGTTTTCCAGTTTTTGTTTTTTAACTGGGTGAATTTCTAATTTCCTCATAAAGCACTCAGAACACTTTGAAACTCAGGAATACAATACATTTGTTGCCTGCAGAGTTCTGAGATTTTTCTTATTAGCTGTTGACAACAATAAAATTTCTAGAAACTTCCTGTGAGCTTCAGCAGAACATAAGTGACTTCTTGATTTCTTGAATTTTTTCTTCTTTTTGTTGGTGGTTTTTTTTTTTTTTTTTTTTTAATTTAAGTGTTCCAGCGTGTGGCTATTACATGTACTGTATCCCTGAGACTTGAGTAATTATTAGGGAGTGGGAAGGCAGGTCATCTTTTTTAAACACTGCATTTGATGAGTATGTTAGAAAAAGGTGGAGGGGAACAACATAACCCCTATGGAAAAAATTCTGCAGAATGGTGTACATTTCCATCCCCAATCTGTTAAAAAGTCCAAAAGAGAGGTTGTATAAAGATGTAGCTGTACTATATATAGCTGATGAGCACAGGCTTGGTGTACTGTGTAAGTGAATCATAGAATTATTCAGGTTGGAAAAGACCCTTGGGATCATTGAGTCCAACTGTCAGCCCCACTCTATATAAAGTTCTTCCCTACACCATATCCTCTAACACCACATCTAAATGACGCTTAAACACATTCAGGGATAGTGACTCAACCACCTCCCTGGGCAGCCTATTCCAGTGTCTGACCACTCTTTCTGTGAAAAATTCTTTCCTAATGTTCAACCTAAACCTGCCCTGTTGCAGCTTGAAGCCATTCCCTCATGTTCTATCACTAATTACCTGTGAGAAGAGACCAACCTCTCTACAATGTCTTTTCAAGTAGTTGTAGAGTGTGATGAGGTCACATCAGCCTCAGCCTCCTCTTCCTTAAATTAAACAATCACAGCTCCCTCAATTGTTCTTCATAAGATTTATTCTCTAGGCCCTTCACCAGCTTCTTTGCTCTCCTCTGCACTCACTGCAGCACCTCAATATCTCTCTTGTGTTGAGGTCAAGGTGTGGCCTCACCAGTGCTGAGTACAAGAGGACAATCACCTCCCTACTTCTGCAGGTCACACTATTTATTATACAAGCCAGGATGCCATTGGCTTTCTCAGCCACCTGGGCACACTGCTGGCTCATATTCAGATGCTTGACAACCAGAGCCCCCAGGTCCTTTTCTGCCAGGCAGCTCTCCAGCTACGCTTCCCCAAGCTTGTAGCGATGTATGGGGTTGTTGTGGTCCAAGTGCAGGACCTTGCACTTGACCTTTTTGAAGCTCATACTGTAACATTGGCCCATTGATCCAATTATCCAAGTCCTTCTGCAGAGCTTCCCTGCTTTCATGCAGATTAGCACTCCCACCTAACTTGGTGTAATCCACAAACTTGCTGATGGTACACTCTATATCCTTGTCAAGATCATTAATAAAGACATTAAACAGAAATAGTCCAAATACTGATCCCTGAGGAACACCACTTGTGACCTGCTGCCAGCTGGATTTAACTGCATTGAGCACCATTCTTTGGGATCATCCAGCCAGCCAGCACTTGATCCAGCATATCATGCACTCATCCAGGCCATTAACAGCCAGCTTTTCTGTGATAATTCCGTGGAGGACAGTGTCAAATGTTTTTCAAAAGTCCAGTTATACAATATCCACATATCTAGGAGGACTGTATTTTTAATTAAATTTTCTTTAAGATTTAGTCTTGTGCCATCTCCTCTCTGGGAATTTTGTCTTCAGTCATTATCTCTGATCTGGGCAAGTGAGCTTTCAGGATTTCCCTTCCGGTTGAAGTCTGAAACATCTCAAATATTTCTGCAGCATGTACAAGCGTTATTCTTACCTAGAAAAGTCTACATATATTTGAGTACAAAGTTACTGCTGTCTCCCTTTCATTGAAGGAATGTGTTGAGGCCAGCATAACCAGGTGGTACTAGGACCTGCTTCCATGCTCAACTTTCAGAGGATCCCAAGAGCTCTGCTTTCAGTGTTTGGAAGTAATTAGCATGCTTTGAAAGGGGACTAACTGCAGATAAATTATCTGTATGTCACTAAGGAGGGCAACAGAGTGTGTAAGATTCCACTTTTTTAAAGCATTCTTGACACCAGCTGAAGTAAAAGCATTTATTTAGAAGCCCTTTTGCAACTGAACCAAACCTACAACCTTCTGAAGCAAAATTAAAGTCTAGAAACATAATTGCTCATATAAAAATTTCAATCAGTAAATAATTAAAGGCAAATGGTATTTTTGAAATGAGGCATTGGCTTGGAAATCTTCATTGCTCTCAGGGAGAAAACAGTGATGCTGTATTTGTTGTTTTCTTTTGTGTGGTCCTAAGCAAACAGAAGATTCTTTTTGTAGATGATACTGTAGAGGTCAAATTCCATGACTGACTTCCTGTGCATATGCAGTATGAACCAGTGTTTAATTATGTTATCTCAAATATTTTTCGTACATCACTTTTTCAGTATGCACGATGAAGTGGCTTTGTGGATTAAAAAAAATAAATATATAGTGAAGGAGGTCCCTTCTAACTCTGACAATTCTGTGATTCTGTGAAAATAACTCAGCACCTTCAGTACTGCTCTAGAGACTTGGGTAATATTAATATATCTTCTAAGGAGGTTCTCTGTAATGTCAGCTAATCATATATGACACTTTTCATAGGTAGTCTGTAATTGTGTTTTCTAGGAGTCTGGGATTTTGTATTAGGTTTGGTTTTTGGGTTTTTTTTTTGAGGGGGATTAAAAAAAATAAATATATAGTGAAGGAGGTCCCTTCTAACTCTGACAATTCTGTGATTCTGTGAAAATAACTCAGCACCTTCAGTACTGCTCTAGAGACTTGGGTAATATTAATATATCTTCTAAGGAGGTTCTCTGTAATGTCAGCTAATCATATATGACACTTTTCATAGGTAGTCTGTAATTGTGTTTTCTAGGAGTCTGGGATTTTGTATTAGGTTTGGTTTTTGGGTTTTTTTTTTGAGGGGGAGTTGGGTTGTGTTGTTTTCTATACTCTTTGGATTTCCCCTGTAAAATGAAACTAAAAGCACCCTTGTTTTGCTAGTGTGATATAGCTCATTTTAGTGTATAAAAGTTTGTTATTGTAGTATTTGCAAAAAATCAGTGGACACTGCTTTTTGAGAAAATTCAGTACTTCGAGGGATGCCAAATTATTTTCAAATAATTTTCTTTCAAGGAGAAATTTGAAATTTTGGCTCTTATTTTGGAGTGAATCTTATTTTGGTTTAGTGTGAAGCCACACTTTAAATGTTTGCAAGGCGCTAAGAAACTTTTTTTCCTACTAGGAGTTCTAATGTAGTGGTGCTGTTTCTGAGGATTATCAATTAATGTTTGCATATGCATTAACCTACATTATATCTATTGCATGGTGACTATCACAAAAAGCATTTTCTGAATTACCTGCATAAGTACTCTTACCTAGGTCCAAGAAAGTATCAGCTTACCACGCTTCTAGCATTTACTTTGGTTTGTTCTCACTGTGTGGCAATATATAAAACATGCTGTTTAATTTTCATTGCTTCTGCAACAGCTGTAATTGTAAAGATAATGGCCATAAAGCTACTCATCTGCCTGCATGCAATCATTTGCATAATTCTTCCACATGTTCAAATCCAAATACAGTATCATTCAGTCAAACAAATCCCATTTGTTTCAGTGAATAAGGCAAGCACCTTTGGATAAACAAAATGTATTCCAAATAATTCAAAACAAAATATGCACCTAATAATAACTTTAAGGTGCTCCAGAAATGTATATGTAGTATCCTTGAGTTAAAATGTTTGCATTGTTGATATTACAAAGATGCTTCATTTCACAAGACATGACAACCTTTGAACTAATTATGGGCAATATTGTAGTTTGGGTGGTGGTGGTTTGCAGTAAGGAAAGACAGGGTGAAGAAAGGTGCTGTTGCTTTTTCAGTTTTCCAGGTATTATGGCAATGAGAAAAGCACTGGAAAGTTTCAGAGAAGACATTAAAATGAACAGCATTTTGCTTTCAGTATTTCTTATTACAGGACATATATTTTTTGCATCTTAGTGAAAGCTTGATTTAAATTTTATTTACTTACTTTAAAAGACAAGCAGTTTTAAACCTAGCACTCACAAGAAAGAGTAGATATACCTCACATTCATAGCTACGAAGTGAGTATTCCAGTTGTTTCCAGGGCAGAACTTGTGAAGATATTCATAAGCAATATTCTCGATTTTTTTTTTCTAGCTTCTTTCCTGCTATCAAAAGTAGTAGATTCTGGTAAAACGGCATGATTTTCAATGTTAGAACTGAAAAGACAATTAGGTTCTTTTGGTCGAGTGAGGTTAGCAGACATTTTACATCTCTTGACTAATGCGAGGTTACAGTTTTCTTACACAAAGCTTTTATAAAACAAGAATCCGCATCATGCCATCACCAGTAAGCTCTGTTTGTTAGAGTCATATTTCAAAGGTACATCTGGGGTGTGTTAATGGATAATGTACTGGTGGTTCAAAAACTTCTGTAATACTATATGTAAATTGTTGCCTTCAATTTTGAATTCCCCACTTTGTGGTAGTTCAACATGAGGTGACTTACATATTTCTATTCTAAATCAAGACTTTATGGAAATAAGCTGTTCCAGATGAGGCTGGACTTGAGTACTTATTCCTGTGTATAGGATGCTTTCCCATTCAGTATTCCTGGGAGCAGGAGAGTCACATCTGCTAGTTTCATTAAGCACTTCTGGCTTTGAGAAGCTGCTTTCATGAATTAAATATTTGTGTTTAGTTCACTTAATATCCTTTCTTAAATGAATCAGTGAAGCACATATGGGTAAAGTTGTTATTCTTAGACTTTATGCTGCTCACGTGTACTTTCCAGCCAAAGGAACTGGTGAGGATATGACAAATTACTTGCATCATCCTCTGGGTTTAGCTGGCCCATTTTACAAGACCTGTCAAATGGTTTTGGTTTTCTTCTTCAATGCTTTTTATTGGTTACCTTTGTGTTCTTTTCTGTAAGCAAAAAACCTTGATCCTTGGTACTGTTAAAATATTTTTTTGGTATTGCCATGATACTACATGTCTAATACAAAGTAGGTCTACAGCCAGGATTAATAGGAAAGAGAGAACAACAATAACAGATGCATATTCTGCTCCATAAGGACTTTCTGATTTGGAAAAAGTACTCCTCCTACCAAGGAGCTTTTTTGACCTACTTTCTTCCCTTTTAACAAATCCCTTAGTAAGCAGCAAACCCACCTGTGAAATACATATAAATTTATACAGATATATACACTATTATAATACCAAATTATTATATGAAGTCCCCTTCCACCCTTCTTTTATTGAGGCCAAAGATCAAAATGGTTAGGAGTTTGAAAGTGAATTTGTTCTGTGTCAGAATGAATCATTGCTAGGTAAGAACTCATTTAACAAGGTTAAGAAACTCTTCAGCTTCACAGCTTACAGGGTTTGATTTTCAAATTCTTTGCCCCATCTGGGATGAAGGGTGAAATGTTATGCTCAATGTGACTTCTTTTTTGAGGAAACTGAACCAGAAGAAAAAGTCTAAAGCCATGGTCCTGTGTACAGTAATGTTCATATTGTAATGACAACATGGGCTACTTTAATGAACTTCAGCTGTGGTCTTGGGCAGATGCAGTAGGTGTTCTGGTTAGATCTTATTTTCAACTAATTGGGTTTTCAGCTATTTGTTTTATTCTGTAATAAAGATCAGCTTTCTGGGGGGAAAATGGACTTTTCACTGAAGATTTCCCATGAGCAAAGTGTTGTGGTTGGGGCAGGCAGCAGAGCAGTTTCAGAAATCTTATTGTCTGAATTTTATGAACTTTTTGTTCTGATACCTAGCAGGCAGCAAGGGCAGCTTTGCTTGTCTACCTGCTTTATTTATTCCTTGAGGAGGAGAGACTACAATGCATTGTGGGAAGTGCTGAGCTAGGGGAAGGTGAGTAGATAGACCAGGTCTTCAAAGGATGCTGAGAGTTCAGGTCCTGATCCTGCAGGAATATAAATATTTACTTACTGCATTCAACACCTTTGACTTCAGGAGGGACTGCATGGGTATGGTTGCTTCAGATACAGAGACATAATTAGCTGGGTGCTCTGATGCTTTGGTTTGGGAGATCTTGATTGAAGAGAGAAACTATAATTTGATTTTTAATTTCATGGTAGGTTAAAAGCTGTTTTAGGCTGCTAGGATACCAGGATCCATTTTAAAAATGTTGCTAGCATGTACTCATTGCAATTTCTGCTGTTTAGACTAGTAGGAAGATACAAGTGTGAATAATAATAGATGTTTAAGGCTTGCAGCATAAACATGCTAATTATTAAGCTTTATTCAGAAAAGAAAAATAGATGATAAGCTTATAAAAGGTGCACTGAGTACTGAAGTGGAAAATCGTTATGTCTTTCCGTTCTTCAAAATCAAGTCAACATGTAAACATCAATTCCACTAGTTTGCAGACACCAATTCTAATAGTAAATGAAGTTGACTTAATGTTGGTCATTTTTTTCGCCTAAGACTGGGTGGGCTGGTTGTGTGCTTGTATGTACGTGTCTGTATGCGGGGGCGTTTTGATCCGTATGGCCATATCCTTTCCAGCTGTGGCTGCTTGCCCTTCTAAATGAAACCACTCTTTGGAACATCTTGATCACTTCATGTTTGTCGCGTTGACTTCCAAGTTGGGTAAGTCACCCAGGGTCTCCTTACTTGAATAGGTGTCTGGTCATGTGATTGTACCTGGGATCATTAGGATTCTTTTCTCTGAGAAACCTGCATTTTTCTTCCCAAATCATTTCCATGCTTAAAAAAAAGATAATATACTTGTAGGAAAAACTGTGCCTGCAGAGAAGAGATAATTGATAAAAGGATTTTTTCATTTGCATAAAGAGCTGACACACAGAAAATATTTTGCATTGTTTTTACAGCAACATTTGTCCTTCTGGTATTGGTGTGCCTCAGTGGTGAAAGTTCACTATGTGGACACATGTGAAGAGGGTGGTGAGGTGGGAGGATGGGATTGATTTCCCATGATTTTACTGTTTGGTGAAACAAAGAAGTTCCACAGATGGAATCCAGGCTTTAAATTTGCCCTACTGAAAGAAAAGGAGGTGGCGGACGAAGGGGATAACTAATCGGGGCATATGAGCTGCAGTCCAGGACTTGGGCTTTTTCCAAAGACTTCAGAAAGAATGAAATCAACATGTAAAAGTTGAAGAAATTTGACCGGCGTACTTCAGTAGGTAGGAGAAAGCTACATGGTCACATTAATTTGCACTGTTAGAGATGGGATTTGAAGTTGTCACAAGAAAGACCGTGTTCCTTCTCTTACTATATGCAAACAGAAGAAGGCAGATGTCCCTGAACCAGAGTGTGCAGGGAGATCCTGCCTGCAATGTGATTATAAATTATAGGTGAAAAATAGATGTTGCCTCAAAATCTCCATGCTTTTGATAGTGAGCTTAAGAAGTATAGTAACATTTGACCATGCATTTTGCTCTGGTAGCAAACATGTAGAGAATTACTTTATTTTACCTGTGTAAAGCATTGAAGGAGCTGGAGATAAAACGGATGTGAGTTGATTTAAAAAAATCCAACAACAACAAAAAACCCAAAAAAACCAACAAAACAAGTACTGTTGCAAGCAGGTTTTGTGAAGCATTTAAAGAATTCAGGAGGTACTGTTGATCTTTTTTTCTTTCTTTGAAATTTACTGTATGTGTATTGGTGGGTCTCTGAGAACAAATAAGGAAAAATGCTGGCAGTTAAATAAGCTCTAAAGTATGTATCCTTTTATACAATAGTCTAAGGGCTTTTAATAATCTTCATACTGTTGTTTTCTAAAATAGCATTAAAGTGGAAAGAGCTCTTATATTTTTGAGAATTGCTGTCTTAGTATCTTACATTGATTATGCCTATATATAAACAACTACAGCATCTCTAAGTAGTTTATGCTAGGACCTTATATATACTGCTTTATGTTCAAATAAGTTTTGGAATTAACATATACCTAGCTTAATATTCCAAAATGATAATGCTCTGTGACATTTTTGTTTCTCAGTGAGTTTGTTTAGTCTTTGATCCATAGTTTTTAAGTTGTATGACATGAGTTTGCCTTTAAATTACTTCATTTTACCTCAGCAAATAATGAGAAATACACATAGAATGCATGAAGTACCTCTGTTTATGCAGTTTGTAGTGCATGATTGGAATTTCCTATGTGGAGGTAAGGCAAAATAAATGGTACAAGTAGGAAAATTAGTCTCCACATTTTTAAGTTGCAGTGTATCTGTATTTAAAGAAGCTGCCTGATGTCAGTAGTGGGTACTGAAGGGAAAAATAAGGAATGGGAAATAGGTCCAAATGTGCACTCACTATTCAGAAAGAGTGAGAGAGATTTTACAGGTGTACAGTGTCTGACCCTATGAGCAGGAAACTTTTTTGAAGAATGAGCTTGGAAGAAGCTGAAGGAAGCAGAGACTACAGATGTTAGAAGGTATGGAAACAGTTACATAGCTCAACAAGTGGCTGTTGAGCTGTTTATTGTATAAATAGTATAACAGTATATATATGTATATGACTGTATAACAGTAAGAGCTAGACTTTGGTGTGAAACTCACATGTTTACATTAGTGAGTAAAGTCTAGCCCTTGCTAAAACAGCAACTCTATTTTGCTCATCTGAATTTGGGCAACCATGCGTACACCCTGGAAGCATGGTGATATTGGTGCCCTTTGAATTTTTCACAAACTCAGTGTTTTGCTCTAAGAATCTCTAGTACTATAACTAGAGGCTTTGGAAATACTGGTGACATTTTATTTATCTGCCCTTGATTATGTATGTTTCTAGCTCTTCCTGGAGATCTACGTGCAGTTTATTAAAACCATATAGTTCAAGATGCGTACTGCTCTTCCGGCACAATAACTGTGCTATCAAAATAGGTACTGCATAATACTGTAATGAAAGTTAGTAGTCATGATTGCTTTTATTTTGGATACTATTGAAATATTTAATTGTGTCTCGATATAAACTTTTTTGCTTTACTAATGTCTAAAAAACAGGTTGATATCATGAGGCATAGTAGTGAAAACAGATAACCAGGAATCACACTTCTGGCAAAGTGATCAAGGAGAACTCTTAAGAGGTTCAGTAGGGATATATCTAGAAAAAATAGTTCAGTCCAAGACAAAAATTGGTTGTGAAGATGCTGTATGAGATGATCACAAAACATTTTTATTTGCTGTGGTTTCATATATGACATACCACACTTTCCTTTACGTTAGAAGTGCTTATTAAAGAAAACTACCATGTGTGGGGCATGAAGAAACTTCCACAATGCACAAATCCCTTTTATTGCAGAGACCTCAGTTATATCTGGAATTTCTATGTTGCTGCTAATACTAATAGTTCTTATAATAGTAAAGATGCCCATATGTGATAAATGTCTTGAAATACAGGAAATGTGGCTTTTTTCTTCCCACAGAAGAAGGTTCCAAAGAAACCTACAAGAGCAACAATGGGGCTTGGTGTGGTGATACTTGGAAATGAAGTTTTGCTGTTGCCTGAGGGTAGAATATAGAGTCAAGCAGATGATTTCTATTCATTGCTTTTTGTTATTTATGAGACCTAGGGCAATATTGCATACTGTTACCCTAATAACCTGGAACTGAACCCTGTGTTATTATGTTAGACCAGCTGTGGCCTTTCCACTAAGTTGTCTTTGCAGATCCAAGACAGTTTAAAAAACAGTGTAATTAATTTGATTGTCAACTTGTTTTTTCACAAATACTTGTCTTGCTTTTTCAGTAGAATGTAAATCATGCTTCCAATAATCTACCAGTATTTTATTTGTGTTTGAAGTGGAACCAGGCAGCCACACAGGCTGCCTCAATGACCAGTCCTGCCATGTTCCTCTCAGTGTGCTTGCCAAGCAGTGACCTGGGTCCCTGCACACTTGTGTCTCCAGGCTGTCTTGACCATAGACATAGTTTGATTTTTCCAAATTAAAAAGTAAAATATCTGCGTTCTTGTTTTTGAAGCATAACTTCTGGTTTTTTTAAGAAATGAAAATTTACAGCGACAGATACTGTGGTTTAGTTACTAATTAAAAATAAACGTTTTTGAAATGTCAACATTTTCATTCAAAGGAAAGAAGAAAAGACAAGACAACAAATCAATTCTATGTTAGTATTTAGGGAGAGACTTTGGTTTGTGACTTTGATTTAAAAGTATAGTTGGCTTCAAAAGAGATTAAAAGAATTTATGGAAGTATGGTCTTCACCTGTACGCAACCTGGAAACCTTTTAAACCAGTCTGTGTGGGAGGGAGAAGATACATTGCTTAATTTTCCTTTTATGCTCTTTCCTTAAGCTAGTGGCTGTTGTCGAAGGTAAGGGATTGGGACCTGTGTTCTAACCACTTGGACTTTTTTGGTGACTAGTGGTAAAGGGAAGGTTGTCAAACAAAAGTGACAGAAATAGAGGAGCAGTCTGCATGTATAGGTAGATACCCTGTCACCAGCACATACCTTGAAGATACTGAAAAGACTAATGTGTGGATTAATTTATTTTATTAATTATT
>VZRU01008877.1:28799-59060 GCA_013398155.1 Pedionomus torquatus
TCATCAGCAAACTTGCTGAGGGTGCATTCAATCCCACTGTCCATGTCTCCAACAAAGATGTTAAATAGCACAGGTCGCAGTACTGACCCTTGTGGGACACCACTCGTCACTGCCTGCCACCTGGACATTGAGCCATTGACCACAACCCTTTGAGTGATGCCATCCAGCCAGTTCCTTATCCACTGAGTGGTCCATCTATTAAACCCATGACTTTCCAGTTTGGAGACTAGGATGTCATGTGGGACAGTGTCGAATGGTTTGCATAAGTCCAGGAAGATGACATCCATTGCCCTGCCTTTATCCACCAGGTTTGTGGCAGTATCACAGAAGGCCATCAGATTTATCAGGCAGGATTTGCCCTTGGTGAAGCCATGTTGGCTGTCTCCAATCACCTCCCTATTTTCCATATGCCTTAGCAGAGATTCCAGGAGAATCTGCTCCATGATCTTGCCAGGCATAGAGGTGAAACTGACTGGCCTGTAGTTTCCTGGGTCCTCTTTTTTCCTTTTTTTGAATATCAGGGTTATGTTCCCCTTTTTCCAATCAGCAGGGAAAGGATGACTTCCTCACAGTCCTCCGAAGTCTATAATTTCTACAGAACCTTTGCTGCCAACAGGTGTGTTTTGAAGATCTGAGGAAAAGGCTACATACAGCATGGAAGAGCATTACTTCATGTGCACAGCCATGGGAAAGAAGTACAACATGGACAGCATTTCTGTCAAGCTATTGTTTCCCCTAGAATAGGAAAAGAGATGCTATTAGTTGTCAGAGGACCAGCTACAAAGGGCTGGTGAGCAGAGTGACTTCGGCTGGCTGAAATGCAGCGGTGGTATCTTTTACTCATCTGTCTTAAATACTTGAATAACCAACAGTCACAGAATAAATGCACAAAATAAAGTACTATACCTGGTTTTCTTATCCTCACTGCTGGATGTATCTAGCCAACCTAGTTCTTTGCTACTCATGTCATTGTGCAGAAGCATTTGGCCTTTACATTCATAAATTTTACCGAAAATATTTTTGTCCACCTTCTGCATCAGCTTTGTGTTATAGAGCTCAATTTTGATCTGGGACAGAATGTGAGGGTGGAACTAGGAGGAAAGCAGCTGGAACTAGTCATTAAGGAAGAGCTTCAGCAGCTCCAAAGAAAAACAATATATGAAATGTTGTCATGTTCATCCTTTTTTACATACTTGGTCTGCAAGGCTCTGGTTTATTATTTCTTTTTATTCTTAAGCTATTTACTGTACATGTATTCTAGAATTTAAAGGTTTTCAAAACTGTTTTGTTCTCACTTGTTTAGTGTGCCTGACCTAAGTGTGGCTTAATTTTGTACTTTCTTGCTTAGAGAAAAATTGAGTTGTGATACTTTTATGTGGCAAGTGTCTTCATTACTGGCCAACTGTCATATTTAATATATAAATGGATGTTTGTTCATATCTATGTGTGTTGTACAGATACCACCACAAAATTTTTCTTTTGAATAGATGGGTGGGTAGGGAATTTGAAGGCTAGAGGGGAATCTTAAAAGCATAACTCTCATTAATCTTCTATTGTGAATAGCTTGCTTTTAGTTGAATTTTGGATCATGGTAAATATAGCTCTGTGAATTGGAACAAAGCATATTTGTGAGAGCAGAGCACTTATATGCTTATGGTTATATATGGTTATATGCTGTACAGCAGTGTCAGACTAACAATTCTGTGTTCAAAATCTGTATGTTAAAAGCTGAGGGAACAAAATATGAATTTAAAGTTCTTGTTTTTTACTGTCTTTTTTTTTTCCTAGGGAGGTTTCAAAATGGATGACTGGAAGCTCGTTCTTGTTCTTCCCTTTGTTTCCAACTTCTGCTCTATAGATGCACAGCAAACTGGTAATACACTAAAGAAATTACTTTTACAAATTGATAGCAAAACTAACTTTTTCCATTTATACCCAATGCCAGAGAGATGAAGGATTGATGACAATTTATTCTTTCTATAACACAGTAATTCTGAGATGTTACCAGAAGTGTTTCCTGTATAAGAAACAGAAGGTGGTATTGCTTACTACATCTTCTTGGTGGCAACAGTAGCTTGGTTGCCACACAGCCTAAGTGGCTCCCAAACCCAAAGAGAACAGAAATTCAGTATTGCCTTTGCTTAATACAGCAATTTTTATCAGATGTCAGATTGTGGTTTTGTATCTGAGCTTATTCCAACTTGGTGCTGCGGTATTAGTCACCTTGTCATGTGGGAAGACTAAAGCAGAAAACATACAGTTGCTCTTTAAAATTGCGTATTCATGCCAGTTATGTAGTAAGATAATAATGTAGATGTGTTTGTTAAGTTGCAATAAGAAAAATGTGGTGAGTGATAAATCAAAAAGCTGAGTTTTTCCTCTGCTGAAGGTGAGGGGGACCTACTGTGATGTAAGTGGATGGCGTTGATTAGGAATAGCAGGAAGAGGCAGTTCTGGAGCAATTTTTCTCTCTGTGCCCATCCTTTGCCTGTTGTGTAAAGCTTCTGATGCTTTACGTGTGTTGGAAACATGCTCTTTATTATGCCATAAAATTGATCCAACCCATTCCTCCAGGTTTCATTCCCTTAGTGACCAGAAACAGAAAGGAACACTGGGATAACTATGCTGCTTATCTAAGGCTTTTTGTAACAGTGGTTGAACAGATAGGTAACTTTGCCTCTCCTGCACCCTGGGCTTGTGAGATCTCAATCACCCTCAGACTAGCTGATGTTTGCCAGGGTGTTGGGGGCCAAAATGAAAAGCTGAGCCTTGGCTCCTAAAGGCAGAAGCTACTCTGTGCGAATTGTATCTACTCAGTTGGTTTTTAGAGAGGACAGCCAGGCCTGCTTCAGAATGAGCTCTACGCTCCCCACCCCATCTTTTTCCCATCAAGAGCTGGACAAACCTCCAGCTGAAAAGGCTTCCCCCAGCTCTTGAAAGCAGAGACAGAGAAGGTGGCTGTGGAAGTGGAGTGCACTGCCCTGGAACGGCATGACTGCGGCTGATGCAGTAGCACCTCCTGGTGTTTCATGGCCAGAGTACAGGGAGATTCAGTGGGAGATCCAGCAGTAAACTTATTATACATATATAGATATATACAGGCACACTAGCTTAGAGACAAGTTAAGGAAATCATACTGGCCTTGATCTCACTGATACATGTATTTATTGTTAAGTGCTGTGTAAATTTGTCTTGTAAAACAAAAATCAACTTCCTGTGAAGCTTGTTTTATCTTGTCCTGTCATCTGTTTTCCTATATTAACTGGTATTTTCTGTTGTCACTATCTCTTTAACTGCCAGAGTTTTCATATTTAAAAAACTGCATTCAAGGTATGGAACGTAAAAGGGTAAAAAGGTATCTTTGCAGCAGTAAGACAGGGTTGGTTTAACAGTGTGGATGTGTGTGGGAGAGCAGGTGATTAGAACAAAAGTGAATGCTTTACTGCTGTTTTGATTCTATTACTGGTATACTGGGGAGTTGACAGGGAATGGTTTAAGAGCTTGGCAGTGTGGATGACCACTTCTGAGGGCTAAGCTGATGAGTCCATGGTTGCCCTTCACACTGCCTCCAAACTATGTGATTTAAAAAGACCCAAATCTCGGAAAAATTTCATTGTTTAAACATACTCTATGTGCTGGACATGAACACGTAGTGGAAGAATTATGCAATAAATTTTACATTCATCAAAATGCTTAATCAGAAGCATCCTTCACAATTAGAAAAAGTATTATTCCCTGGACTGATGATGGCCTTTGTATCACTGGTGTTCTGTGAATCTTGAAACCAGAGATATAGCCTTAAAACCTGGCTAAGGGGCATGACTGAGGAGTGTGTGTAGGTATATATGTGTGTATAGATATATGTTCAGCTGTTTAAGAGAATTTTTTTCTAAACAGAAAAGCTGTGTAGATTTCTTATGTTGCTCCGAGGCCTGGATGTTAGATTTTTTAGACATAAAATCATTCCACGTGACCTTCTACATACACAGATTTTCATGCTGCTTATCAGCAAAACATACTCTCTAGAGGGCAGTTTGTACTGAAACATAACAATGGCAACTCTGAGGTGAAATTATTTCTGGATTTTCTTAGAGACGTGAAAGCATTTGTCTTTTTCATGAGTGAGGGAAATCACAGAAAACTGTTATGAAACTTATATGGAAAAATGGTCTACAGGAGCTAGCTCAAACTAGCAAACATGGAAAGCAACCTTGTGTTTGCTAAGTGTTTCAGAGTCAATCGGTGAAGAAGGAACAAAATTAGGGAGAGTGTAGTATTACAGGTGAAGTTGCAGAGGTACAACAACACCAGATAACAATACATCCAGGGGCACAGAATAAAATTTAGCCTGACAGATGAAGAATCAAGGTCTAGAAGAAATAGCTTTATATATTTATAGAAGAATATTTATTTATACATATTTATGTTGATAGAAGAAATAGGTTTAGCTGCTCGGTGAGGCAAGATGACTGGGGAGGGAGGAGGAATTTACCACATCACAGTATTTGCTGTTATTATCAGAAGCTATGCAAGCAATTCCATAGCTGAGGTAGTCCCTCACCTTACAGCAGCTGTTTTTCACAGTGAATATATTCCATTGCATGTAGGCAATGCTGCTTCTTTCTCTCACGTTTGTTTCTTTGGCCTGTTGTTCTACATGCGTACATATCATCTGGCCTTATTGACTAAGTGGTAAAGCGCAGTCAGCCATCAAATTTTCCATTACAATTTAAATACAATTTAAATCTTGCACGTTCTCAGTAGCAAAGCTCACAGAAACATTTACAAGATTAAGCCATTTGAGGACATTTGACAGCTGGAGAACAGTGATTTGTTTTGCAGTTCAGTATATACATATGTCTGGTAATGTAGTCCTTAGTATCTGCAAGTTCACATAGCCCCACTGAAACTTGTGAGCTGATAGGTTTTCTGTAAAAATACAGTCTCACTTATTTTTGACTTCTGGTTTTAAATCTCGTGTATTGAATTTTGTTCCACTCCCATGGTTCTGACAAAAGACAAGATCACAAATAGTGTAGGTTTATTGTTTCCTGGGTTTTTTTTTTGTTTGTTTTATTTTTGTTTGGGGGCTTTTTGTTTGTTTTTTTTTTACAGGTTGCAACTTGGATCTTTCTATAGCAATTGATATTTCAAGGCACATGCAGCCAGCCTCCACAGTGCTGCTGAAACAGAAATTGCAAGCATTCCTCCCCAGGCTTTTACTCCAGATGAAGTCACTGCCAAATACCAGCTGTACTGCTGGCTCTCCAGTCAACATTAGATTCAAGTTCCAAGTATTGGCAAAGGCCAAAGAATTAATCTTTGACTCTGATTTTGAAGAATATAATGAAGAGGTCATCCAGAAATTCTTAGATGCACAGACCACTGTGGACACTTACCTGAATGCAGACTTCTTACAGGCACTTGAGGAGAAGTTCTTTAATGTGACCTCTGCTAATATTAAGGTAACTTAATAGTTTGAACATATATGCTGAAAAAATTGCATAGTTTGATGTTTACATACTCTAATGCTGAGTACTCCAAGGATACAGAAAAGTAGTTCAGGAATTGGTGAATCCAATAAACAGAATCACAGAATGCCTGAGGTTGGAAGAAACCTCTGTAGGTCATCTTGGTCAACCCCCCCGCTCAAGGAGGATCAAGTAGAGCAGGATGCCCAGAATTGTGTCCATATGGCTTTTGAGTGTCTCTCAAGAGTGGAGATTCCACAACCTCTCTAGGCAGCCTATGCCAGTGCTCAGTCACCCTCATGGTAAAAGTGTTTCCGTAGGTTTATGTTGAACCTCCTGTTCTTTCACTTGCCCTGATATTGCTGCATATATCAGTTCCGATTGCCTAGTCTCTTTTGCAGTGAGATGGTACCCAGAACATTTGGGTTAATACATATGGTCATGAGTATTCATGCAGAAAACCTTCTTATACCTACCATGGTATGTCTTTGTACTTTTGAGTAGTGGAAATAGTTCTCTTTCAGAAACTCTAAATCCTGATCCCGAATCTTTGTTCAGAATAATGACAGCTTTAAGCAGAAGTCACAGAATACGTCATCTAAGAAATCTGTTTACAGAAGTCTGTGTCATTAACTTTTGAAATAATTTAAAAAAATAAAACTGGGTTCTGCCCATGGATAAAAGAGGATCAGGAACATTCATATAGACACTGCAGTTAATTCATCTGTCTTGAAGTGAGGTGAAAGGAGAAGCATAAGGCTTTATGTAATCTCTTCTGAATTGAATGGGGAATCTTTCCACTCAGGTGAAAGAAAATTAGATCGCATTGGACTGTTTCAGAGTCATTGCCCTGACAATTTATTCTTAATAAAGCACTAACTCAGTAAAGCACTGAGCGTGCTCTGTAGTAGTTGTTTGAATACTATCACTTACTAAGGTCTCTGTGCAGGAAGACCTTCCTACTGAGGAAGGACAGGTTAGCCCTTGCATAACACATAAGGATTTCCTCTATTAAACTTATTTTAGCTCTTACAAAGGTCTTACCTTCTAAGATATTAATTTTAATCTGATGCAGAGTGCAAAAGCCATATTAAAATTTCCCCTATTTTCAGATGAAAGTTGGCATTCTATTTTTTACAGGATTTGCATAGGAAAGGCTTACCAACTTAGGTTGTAATTTGGTACACATTTAATACTATTTTTTTTCCAAAGATTTCTTAAAAAGTCATTTTATTCTGAGCAAGAAACATGAACACATAACATTTTGCTTCTTTTGGGCCTCAGTAGAGAGAACTTGTTTGACAAACAAGTGAAAGCAGTGCTTTTTTTATCCAAATTGCCAATTCTGTGAGATCCCCATTGAAGATTAGAGTTAAGCAAGAATTCTTTCTGCTAGTGCATTATTACTAAAAATAAATATGCTGCACATCTCAGCACTTTCCAGGTGGATTAATATTCCTTTCTGATAGTGTTTATGTGCAAATCGAAAATGCAAGACTTTAGAATGCATGTGAAATCACAATTTAATCTTCCCAGGATCCTAAGCAATAATTTACTTGTTCTGTAAAGATTATTAGTAGTAAAACTCATCAGGGATAGTGTTGCTCTGTTGTTTGCTTTTCTTTTCTTTATTATTTGTTTTTCAGCAAAAGAGTTGGACCCAATTCCAGAATATTTGACAAAGCAAGACTCAGATGTGTTCCAACATGAGCTCTATATTAATGAAAGCATTGTAAACATATATAATGCCCACTCTAACACCCCACAGTCCCATCCCCTTGCATGTTTTTAAAATTAAAAGATTGCCCAAAAAAGCATCAACCCCAGGACTTTGATGTTATTTTTAACAGGCTGTGATTTGTTTACCCATACATGGTCTAGCTCTCTGCTGTGTTGGTCTGTGCTTGAGCAAATGTAGAATCGATACTAGTGCCTCCACATTGGATATTTGGGAACTTTTCACCACCAAAACTAGTTAACCGTGCCTTTAAATTCTGGTTTCCTTGATGCTTTAGTACAGAAGTGGGAGGATTGGTATGGCAGTCACTTCATTTGCCTTTGTCACTTGTGGAAAAATTCACCTTAACAGAAGACAGTTCACATTGGTTGAAGCTGTTCATTATCTAGGGAATGTAAAATGAGAAGGTTGGGAGGGAAGGAGCCCCAGCTGTACTTGTCTACTTGTTGGTCAGTATGTTTAGGGGGACTTAAAGACATTACTGTTGGGGGCAGGGGACAGTTATTTCTAGGAAATAACTTATTTCTAGGAAACCTAATTCACTGGATGATTGGTGCCTGAGAAGACTTCTCCTGGTTTGAAGGGGGAAGGTAAGGAGATAAATGGGAAGAGACTAATTGCTTGGAGGGGAACTGTAGGAATTTGTGCTTTCCTTGGCCCTGGAAGGGGCTTATCATTAGCTCTTTCACCTGAAAAGGTGTGAATGTAGCCAATTAAAAGGGTGAGCTCCTTATAGGAGCTAAGCCATGTGCTTTATCAAGGAAAAATATGGCATAGAGTGGAGCAAGGTGATGTGGAGCATCCTGTGTGGAAAGGACAAGGGGACATAAGCATCTGCAGGGAGGAAGGACTGGACCCAGAGAGGATGCACTTCCTGGTGTGGCTCAGTTGACAGCCAACTGGAGCTGCTCTTGCAGAAAGGGAAATTTTTGTTTGCTCTAACTTCTTCTCCACATTAACATATAGGAGAACTCTTCAGACATCAGAGAAGCTCTTCAGCTGGTCAGTCACAGCATGATTGACCTCCCACCTAGCATACTTAGAAGATGAGAGATACAATATAATTAATAGCAATGCTATGAACTGGTCACCAAGACAAATCCCTCAAATAGGAATGCTGTCAGGGAAGAAGAGAGGATTTTCTGTTTTGTTCTCTGTTCTTCTCAGTACTTTTTCCAACACACATTTCAGATCAGCCACAGTGTAATGCGATTTGACCACTTCATAGACAGTTTTCAATGCAAACCATGCTTTTTACAACTTTTAGCCTCTTTTCAATTGACTTGGCATTACTTCCAGGTTCTCCTAGTGTTTTCAGATGGGCTGGATGATTCACTGGAAGATCTTAGAAAAGCAGCTGACTCACTTCACTTCAAAGGTAATATAGCACCACATTGACGCTTCAGCCTCCTACTGCCAATGGCCCAATGTATTGCTCCCTTCAAGCAACTTTTACACTTAACATTATCTCTCCAAATTGGCATTCCTCAGGAGTTTCTGGGAGAGTCTTTGCTTCTCCATATGAACCAGTGTACATGATGGCATATCTGGCAGATGATGCCAGAAACATACCTAGGGGTGCAGAGGACCTGGAATGGTTCTGGGTTTTGGAGTCCAGCTCTGGCAGCTGGCGCAATTCGAGGCAGCCTCTCTCACTGCTGGGTGCAGCACTAGGGGCTACACCCAGTTGTGATTTTTGCAGGAGAGAACAGTTTTCCGCTTCTGTTTGGGTACTGAGTAGTGGTCTAGTCTGACAACTGGGAGAGAAGTTTATTGGAAAATTACTTATTCAATGTTCTCAATAGCTTAATTTCTTTTCTTTCATAGTGTTGAACCCATGAAATGTAAGTATTTTAGAGAGCTGCTGTTATTCACGATATTGTTGGTTAAATAATTTAGTTCAGGCATCCACTAATTTAAATTTATGCTTATATTGAAGGTCTTGATGCATTTCTACTAGTTGGCCTGGACAATACACAGAATTTGACTGAACTTCGGGAAATAGAGTTTGGCAGAGGTTTTGGATACAATGAACCTCTGAGTATTGGGTTTGCAGAGATTGCAAACATCTTGCAGGAAAATCTTGTAAGTCCTTCAGTGATATAAACAAAAGAGGGGAAGAATCAGTATTTGTTTGATTAAAATTAATAAATGTTTCCTGTTGTTTTTCAGGATACTGTGGCAGAAAGGAAATGCTGTAAGGTTGTTTGTAAATGCCTTGGAGAAACTGGTGATCTTGGTGTCCAGGGAAGTCCTGGAAGGAAGGTAGGAGAGCTAAGATAGATATTACTTAAGAATTGCTTTCTCAAAGTCTTTTCCTTCTTTGTAGTATTTCAAAGCATGCATGTGTGCATGTGACCATGACCTTTGCTGTTAGGACAGATGAAGGAGAAACGTGAAATGTGATTGTTTCTCTGCTGCATGTTCCTATTGCAAAAATATTTTTGTAATGAAGGTAATTTGTTCATATAAAAAGCACTAAGCACTCTCCTTGACCAATTCAGCAGACAATGGAGAGGGATTTAAAAGACTAAGTCTGAGACTTATTAGCTATTGTGAACGAGAAACTTCCAGCCAATGAGCTGAGAGCAGAAAGTAATCCTTCTTCACTATATATGATTCTTATCCTTTTGGGCCACTAATTATTCCAAATATCCTCTGCTATAAGTTTCTTCTTATCAAATACAGTACTAATTTACATTATTTTCTTTAAGATTTTATGTTGTCTGTTTTAAGGCTTTCAAGTATTAAAAATTTAAAAGGTTTTTAGTATATGTGGTCTTCATCTGACTACTATTTATTCCATTATTTCTAGTTATTCCAATAACATGCTCAGTAAATTTTATCTGAAGTTCATGCTCTTCAGTTATGTGATTGCAGTTAAATGAATTTTTGGTTATCTTTTAGCAAAAGTATAGTCTTCTAATATTTATTCATCAACTGATTTACCAATTTCTTCCATTACTCTTGTTGATTTTCTTGCACCTTTCTGTTTTACTAAAATGTTTAGATTAACATACTTAAGCAAAACAGCGTTCAGAATGTAGGCATAGTTGTTTTGTAGGCACATAAATATAATGTCTGGGTTGTACAGCATACAACTGTAAAAACACATTTTTGCAGTACAAATTCATGTCTCATTTTTGTTCATTTTCATTCCTAGAAATTCTGTTCTGTTTTCTCTCTGTTGAAGTTTGAGCCCTGAGGGCATGAGGTTTGCATTGCTTCAAATACAAAGTATTAATATTCTTATAAATCTTTGTAAGGTATTGCAAAATCTTCATCCTAACAAGCTTTCAACTCCTTATATTTTTCATTTCAGCTTAGAACT
This sequence comes from Pedionomus torquatus, assembly GCA_013398155.1. Lineage (NCBI taxonomy): Eukaryota > Metazoa > Chordata > Aves > Charadriiformes > Pedionomidae > Pedionomus > Pedionomus torquatus. Next base: position 39,340 of record VZRU01008877.1, read on the forward strand.
TCATCACTGTATAATGTTTCATTGCTGTATAATGCTTCCTTTTCCAAATCACTAAGGAAGATACTTCATTTGACTAAATAGCCTAATGAGCAATCTTAACCCATCAGGCAGTTTCCTGAAATAACATATTGAAATTTTTATAATGAACATTGTTCTGTTTGGTTACTTATTTTTTCACAGCCATGTCAAGTATCTAGGACTGTGCAGAGTGTCTGTGTAAATGCAGTTGATGGAACCTGCCATCCTCAACATAATCAGATCTAATTTTCAGGAAACATTTTCCATCTCCCTGTGCAGAATAATCTGACAGAAATGAACCCAGTGTGCTTGGAGAAGTGTTACTTATCTCTCAAATTCCTGTTTCAGGGAAGTATGGGGTACAGAGGATCTCCTGGTCATCCTGGTGAGGAGGGTGGAATTGTAAGTAAACATTATTCCTTCTTGCTAAGATGACGTTGGTTGGTGCCTGAACCTGTCTGAGTTTACTCGTTCACTCAGTGCTCATCAGTGTTAACCTAAAATGTGTTTAAACAACATGTAACTGAAGGTAAATATATCGACTTGATTCTCTATGCATCTGCACCTCACTATAGTAATAGCTTCTAACAGAGACAAGGAATCAATGAGGAAAAAAGTCACACAACAGCATTTTATGTGGTATATTTCTGGCTAAATCATATATTCTTTTTTTTTTTTTGAAAGCTCATAAAGAAAATGCCATCCCTTCCCTTCTTAGCATGAGTGAATATTTTTTGACTGGACACATCTAAATCTTGTAGTATGTTTTGCCAATTTTCAGATCCTTTGTGATGTGCTATTCCTGACCTAAACTTCAATGTAATGTGCATAAACCACAGCCCAACCCACTGGAATAAGATATATTTTGCTTAAGAACATATTTCTAGGTTTAACTGGGTTAAAAGACTGTTTCTGTGACATGTGCATTACTCCTAACTACTGGTAAGAAGCTTGCAAACCAAGAAAGGGCTAAGGATTTATCTGTGTACATAACTGTAAAATCCACACTGGAGTAATTCCAGTTCTCATGGTAGATTAGTCAGCCTGAGTTTGCCTTTGAGACAGACTGGGGCAAGCCCTACTATCTGTTCAGAGAAAGGGAGTAGTGGAAAAGAACAGTTGTCTTCTGGGATTAACAAGAAAGTGTGTTATGATAGCGGTTTTACAGTTTCTTTGGAAATCACTGGCATTTTCCACAGAAACTGCAGCAGTTTCCACAGAACTTTTTTTTTTTTTTTTTTTTTTTNGTGGCCTGATTTGCTGAATGATTTAATAAAATTCCATATGAACAATTTCCAGAATGACTTAAAAATATTTATTACTCAGGAATAGAACTGTTTTCACATCCTTTTGCAAAAATGAATGGCATAAATTGTAATTAGATTTTAAACCCTGAGGGACTTTTAGAATGAGAAGAATTTTGAACACTACAGCATTTTGATTTGGAAGATTCTAAATCTTGTTGGTTTTGAAATGCTGAAGGAGTGGAAACAATGAATGTTTCACATAGGCAATGCAGCACAGCCAAAATGCATAAACTTCTGTTTATTCGTATTGTGTGATTATCTGGTACCATTATCTAACTTCATCTAGACTGTGGTCCATGTTGCCTTTTTGCTAGTTTAGAGAGAGACCTTTCTTTAAAGATGAGAAAAAAAAGAGAATGCTGTTTGTCTTTCTAATCTTAGGCTCTTCAAGGTTTCCTTCTCTTTTGCATGGTAATACAGGAGTTCTCATGTTTACCATGTGTTTCTTCTCATTTCACTTGACGTTGTTTACCTTTTAGACAGCAATTTTAATTGGGAGATGCTGCTCTCTTTCCAATATTTTCTATTTTCCACGCTAACAAACCTGGAATAGAAGTCTTCAGAGATCAGTGACTAGGGGAAAGTACTTCAATATTCAGTTAAAACACAACCCTCCAGAAAGTCCTACCTTCAAGTACAGAAATTTCAGTCTGAGATGCGTAATGCATTATAAAACATGGCATGATAGTGAGAGCATAGAACAAGGTGCAACTCAAACTAATAATTGACTGTTCTTTTGTGGCCAGTATGAAAATTTCCAGGTGACTTCCATATGTGTCCTTAGTGCAGTAAATGGCTATGTAATTCTGTCTTGCTTTAATCTTATGTGGCATCTTAACCAGTAGCCATTGTCATATGGATGAGTTTGAACATTCCCTTTTGTTTCTTAGGGGGAGAGAGGCCCAGCTGGTATCAGTGGGACTCAAGGAGATAGGGGATGTCCAGGTGCCAGAGGCCATAAGGCAAGTATCTCACTTTGAAGCATTTCCTAATTTTGTTTCCAACAAAGCTGTTTTCTGAACTGAAGACAAATCCCTCTGCTTTCTATTTGAAGCATGGATGGACAGCAAGACCCAGTTGTAGGAAAGGCATACAATTTTTGCTGTCTCTTTTTGAGAGGTATTTAGTATAATCAAAGAATGGCAAATAAATAGATTGCTGTCTCGGCAACTTGCTAATGACTCTTCCAGAACCAACAGACTGGCCTTAGGTAAAGCTATAAAGCTTTACAGAATGGGTGTGAAAATCGAGGCTGTACTGCTTTTCCATAGGAAAGGGGTCAATCCCATGCATGGCAGTAGAGGGTTTTGCAGTGGGGACTATGAATAGTGAGTCCAGCATGCCTCTGCACGGCAAGCTATTGTGCCCTGTTTCTCAAGCTCAGTAAAAATACTTTCTATGAATTTCATCTATGTTTATTTTCAATTTCAGGGGTCCAGAGGCTATAGAGGAAGTCAGGTTTGTGTTTTCATGTGTCATCAATTTTCTTTGAGAACAGTGTTCTGATTCCTTTTAAGTTTGTTACTTATAAGATGAAAATATCAACATGGAAGAAAAACAGTGCAAAAACTTCAGAGTATTTAATATATTTTTGCTATGGTTGTATAAGAATGGACTTGAGCGGGCTGTTAGGTATCACATAATTAAAAACCCCCAGTCTTGTATGGTATTTTTAGTATGGTTACAAGCATAACCATATTATACTAATTGACAGGAAAGGAATTTATTTACTGGGTATTTAAATAATCTGTCAAGGTGGTAATTCTGGCCAGCTGAAACTCATGTTCTAATTGTTGAGGAAGCAGAGTAGAAAGGGAAATAAAGACTGTAACTAATATTTATTGTGGATTTGGACAGCATTTTCATTGAATTGTTATTGACACTTTTTCAATATGCAGACTTCTCTTCAGCTGTTTTTGTCATCTACTGATCTTGTAGCTCTGCTTATTTCAGCTTCCAGACATACATGTTCATCAAAGAGATATTATCACCAATCTGTTAATAAAATGTGAGCCCAGAAGACAGTGATCTATAATGGCAACAAAAGTTCCTAAGTTAGAGCAATTAAAATGGAATTCAAATTGTATGGGGTGCTTTGATACAAAACCACACCTTGAAAAGATTTAGAGTCCTCAAAGACTCAGGTGATGTTTGTTTCCAAACCTGAGCAGCTCAGCTTTGTTTAAAGTACTGCTCTGTACTGGCTTTTTTAATCCTCCCACGTGTTTTTCTTCCCTTTTCAATTTTCTGCTCTGTTCCCTGAAGTAATTTGTACTCGTTTAAATATCCAAAACATCTGACTATAGAAGAGAGAGAGTTATTGCTGACAATTTTGATTTGTCAAAGTTGAATTGTGTGGAAGGAATCATGACGAGAACAAACCCTGCTGAAATGCAATGAATATGTGAATGTTTTCATTATGTTGTGTCATAATAGCTGTTAATTTTAACTAAAAAAATGAATTTTCACCACATAAAAAAAAAAGTGGTTCAATACTGCGAACTTAGCAAGGTTGAGGCAGTTTATTGAAGTCTGTAAGGCATTTCAGTACAGCTAGTTTGAGGAAAAAAAGGCAACACTGAATATTTAATACTATGAAGTTTGGCTGAGGTAGGAAATGACTGGTGGAAAAATTAAGACTTGAATAAAAGTTATGATTGCCTACTTAGTACTCAAAATTTTTCTGGAATACTTATTCAAGAAATTGTTTGTGACATGAATCTTACACAAATGCACAGTCACCTTTCTTTTTTTTCCTTGTAGTACATACAAAATCGTTATAAATTAATGAAAATTTTCTTCACAAACTTTAACTCGGTGGTTTTGCAAAGTCAATTTAGCATCAAAACCCACAAAGCAATTGTATCTGTTCTCTCTATCAGAGTAAGAATCCTGTTGGTTTAACTAGCATTTACAACATGCTCTTGTGCTACTTCCAGTGATTTGCTAAATATCCTTTCAGCTTTCAGGGCAGTGGTCTCTGCTAACTTCATTTCGTACTGAAATAAAAACATCACAGTTAATTCCTTCATTTTTATCCTTGTAAAGAAAGACAGAAGCACCTCAAAGTGTTCTTTAAAAACTGAGTGTGTTATTTGGCCAAGTTTGAGGATACGTAATATAAGTTCTCACAGTTATAACTATATCCAGAAGCCTCACTCTTCATCTGAGCAATAAGTTAACGTTGCAAGCTCCCTAAGGTTGGGGTGCGGGTTTTGTGAGACCAAAATGGTCTTTCTCTTTCTTTCTTTCTTTTCAATACACCATTTATGGTATGAAATTATTAAAAAAAAAAAAAAAAAGAAAAAAGGAAAGAAAAAAAGCACCATATAAATAATACGATGATTGACAACAGAATTACAAGGTCACCAGCACTTTAGATCAGATACTAGTAGCTATATTTTGGAATATATGTAGATTTTGAAGATGCAGTTGGGAAGATTTGAAGCCTAACAGATGGAAAAGCAGATTTTAAATGCTGATGAAGATCTCTAGTTTTAATAACCATTGTTCATATTAAATGTTCTTCACTATTACTTTAAAAAAGCTATTAATTCATTAAAATAAAAATTATTAATTGCTATTTATAATAATAATTAGTAGTAGTACTTATGCTAGCTGTTGGAAACCACAATTCTTACTTTATTTTCCAAAAGTAGGGTGAACACTTCTTCCCCTGCTCAAAGTGGCAAGTGGACTGATGTTAATAGGGTTTTCTTTGCTTGTTACTACAGGGTGAACCTGGTGAGAGTGGCTTTGATGGCATTGATGGAGAACAGGTAATCCTTGCTTTAAACATGCAGTGCAGTTAAAGACACTGATCTCAATGTAGTAAAGTACACATTTGTGTGCCTCTGAATGGGCTTCAAAGCTGAACACAAATTCAGTGGTTTAGAATTGCATATCTGATTCAAGTTTAATTCTGCCAGACAAGATTTGAGAACCGTGTTTATCAGAAAGAACAATTATTAATTTTTTCTTCTTTCTTCCCTCTTTGTGAATCTAGGGAGAAGGTGGATTTCCTGGGCTTTCTGGAGAGAAAGGCAATACAGGAAAACAAGTAAAGTATCCTTTATAGCAATGTTTAGATTTTATGGAACTATCTTTCCAAAGTGTAATACTGTCTGTAATGTCTGTGAGTTGTTTTTAATAGCTGCATCTTTTCTAATGTGATGTGGCTCCTATTGTAAATCAGTGTAGCTCCACTGACTTAAATAGATTAGTGTTCTCTTATCTATGGCAGAAGAAGGACAGATACTATTTCTACATGTATCTAAATTGCTTGTGCTTTGTTTATGAATTTAGGGCAGAAAAGGCCTCAGAGGAGAACCAGGTGAACGAGGAGAATCTGGTCTAAGAGGTGATCGTGTAAGTGTGTGCCTTCGTTTTTCTTAGGTTGCACTGACTTGTGCCTGGATTTTGTGATGGAGATTCCTGATATATATGTGATTTGAATTGAAGAATTTTTCACAATCCTAGATAGTGCGTTACTCTGCAAGAAGTATGATATACTCCAGGAGTCCTGAGCTCTTCAGATGCAGATGGACTGATGTGTTTTAATATGTTGCTTGGAAGCAGGTGTTTAAGCCTCAGGTCTCCTGCTCGTTTCTTGCATTTCTGTTTTATGTTTTTGTTTGTTTGTTTTTACTGTGGGCAATTCCTTTTGGAGGTATTTAGTTCTCCCTGGTGGTTTCCACCTGACGGAGGAATTTCGTGATCACTTGAAACCCCTGTGCACTGACTCCTGGCTCACAATTTATAATGATGCAAAGGCAAGTTACTACTTCATGCTGACATTTTTCATCTTGCGTGCTCCAGAGCCTTATATAAAGTGGTGAATACTAAAATTTCAATGGAGACACCACATATATTTCAAGGACCTTTGTTCCAAACAGCCAAATAAAGTGTTGACTCCTGTCTTCTAATGCGGAAAAAATCCCAAAACATTAATCAGTTGTTATGGTAACTTGCCTCTTTGGGAGATCAGGATTTCACCTAAATGGAACACCATTCTAATGAAACCCCATCTGAAGTAGTTATGATCTTAACTCAGTTATTTGTACTCAAACAACCAGAGCAGCTTCACGTTTTCAGTGTTTAATTTGTTGCCCTTTAGTAGTATTTCTTTTCATCCCTTTGCAAAATAAACTTGTGGACTTTGCAGAACTTCCTATATATTGTTCTTACAAGCATCTTAATTTAAAATAACTTCTGTATTTCTTTTTGACTGCAGTGAAAAATCTCATTAATCCTTTTTCCGTATTCTGCCTCTGTAATCAGACTAACAAGGCATGGTCACTGAAAATGATGATCTTTTGGCTCAACTTTTCCAGGGAGATCCTGGGGCTAACAATAATATTCCTGGTCCTAAGGGTGAAAAAGGAAACTCAGCATGGCAAGTAAGCAAGTAGCTCTGTATTATGGAGAGAGGATTTGCATAATTGTTAAGTTCTATTGGCTGTCCAATGACTAAGCAGCTCTTCTCTTTTCTTTTGCCTTTAGCATATACCTGCAACACAGAAAGCTTTGAGAAGTGCTTTATAGTGTAAAAAAAGGGGGGAGGGGTGGAAATTGAAAAGGTTAACAAAGACTGGAAATATTTTCATAATGTAGAGCTAAGAGAGAATGTAGATTTAGTATAAAATTATTATTCTGCCACAAGTCTACATCATCAGCCTGAGAGTTTCTTTGTAATGGGTTGTAAAAACCATGCTGGGAAAATGCATTGGGTATGAACAGGCTTTACTCATTTTACTATGGAACTATTTCCTCAGGATACTGGATAAACTCCATTTTGGCCTGTATCTAGATTATAAGAGCTGGGATCTGTGCTTATATAGTGACATTTGAGTTTTTAAGGGGTGTTTGAGCAATACTGCAAGAAAAGAAATGTAAAAAAAGCACAACCCATTTTACTGTTGCATTTTGGAAAGAATAAGCAAAGATTATAAGTAGTTGGACAGTAGTATATAGGTGATGATGGATCAAATCTTAAGAGGATGCAAACAAGCAACATGTGAGAAAGATCCACTATTTTTGGAAGTTTGATTCTATCTTAAGAAGTAGGGTTGTGTGCATGTGTTCAAACACATGTATGTTTATATATGTCTATGTAGAGTGTGCTGAAAGCAGTAGAAAAACTGCAAGGGTCACTCTTTGGATAATAATTATGTTTTCATAAGTTTTTGGAAACAAACCTTATCAAACTTTCTTATCTTAAGAAGTCTAACCGAAAGAGTGAAGTCATCAAAAATGATTTCACAAAAGCCTTGACCAAGTATCAACTGTTAGTAACTGGTGGACTGGAAAACCCAAACAAGTATGATCTCTCTGGCTTATAATTTTTGATTATAAGAAAACAAGAATCAGCATTTAGTATGATACAACTGATTGCAATGAAATTACTTGGGAGAAGAAACAAAGATTAAATGTGTAAAGAAAAATGTGTAAGTACAAGAAAAAGAAAGAGCATTTAAAGAGCTTGTTCATTACTTTGTTTTGTAGGGAGACCCAGGACCACAGGGATTCCAAGGAGAGGAGGGTGATCCTGGCCCTGATGTAAGAGTAATACAGAGTGGAAATAATTGATACAAGATACAATGGGGTTCCTACTGAGAAAACCACTTTTTCTCTTCTTCCTTTTATACCACTCCAGCAATGAGAGGGAACAAAAATCTTCTAGAATTTTTGTAGTGAAATAAATTTCACTTGAAATTTACTAGTTCATGCATATTGCAATGTGTTTTTTTAAAATTGGGAATTTGCTGTCCTGTTAATTTCATGTCTGATTCATATGAAGTCACAAGCTTTAAACTCAATACAACCTTTTATATTAGCCTTATCTGCCTCGTGATTTCCACATAGATAAATCTGTCCCTTTTTTCTCCTGTGATTGAAAGTTCTGTATGCCCGTTCAAGCTGAGCTACTCTTTTGAATCCACCCGATGTTGGAAGTCTTTAAGGCATCTCTTCTAGTTTGTCAAAAAGATGCCTAATGCCAAAGTCTGGAGTGATGATCACTTGGGCTGCAGAAACATCCCAAAAATCTCCAGTGATGAGAGGTTTAACACTAACATTTGTGAGTGCTGCTGAGCAGTGTGCAGCGGGAACCAGTGCAGACCTTTTAGCTGGGAGGGAGAGAAGAGGGCTCTTGTTCTCTTTATTTTAGCCGGGGACAGCTGCCTGGGAAGATGTTTTCCAGAATATTCTTGAGACGCCTTCCTTCTGTACTCACTAAGAGTCTAAAGCCTTTTTGTTTGGTTGGTTTTGTTAAGGCTTACTTGTGTAAAAATTTCTGTCCCAAATCCACTCTTTTCTCATTTTTACCTTAAACCTTTCATTGCTTTCTATAAGCTGTATTTGATTTGATTGTATAAAGTATTTTATGGTAAGCTACTGTTTCACATATTGCCTGGTGTTCTGGATGTAATGTCTCATGCCACTCCTTCCCAGGGTGCAGCAGGTCGAAGAGGCCCTCCAGGTATGAAGGTGAGTGGCTGACACTGCTGCTGCCTGTCTGTATACAGCTACATGTCCATCACTGGCGTTTGTTGATCTTAAGGGAGAAATTTCAGTGTGATCCAAGACAGAAGTGTATAATTTTCAAAAGTCTATTTCAAGCTGAGGCAGGATTTGGACCTCAGGTGGATGTACCAGAGGTCCTCCTGGCTTGAAGTATTTAGAATTGGAAAGGACCTTTAAGTGAAATAAAGACAGTTGCTTTTATTAAGGCAAATGTGGGAACTTAAAGAAGAGACTGCCGCTAAAGATGATGGGAATGAGTAGTCAGGCTGCATTCCTGCAGTGTAAGGCCAAAAGTCTGACAGTTTTTTCCTCGTTTGCAGTATGCACACAGATGTGTGTGATGCACATGCAGCAGAGACAAAATTAAGGCAAGTTTTAAATGCCATTTCACTAAAGCATAAACATAACAATGTGTTAACTACAGCTCTGAAAGTTGGCTCAAAGTATATAAAAGAATCAAGATTTAAAAAAAAATTAAGTTACCTAAAAGGATTAGTGTAGTTTGAATACTTGTATAGAGTGTAAAGACTAGCTCAAGCCCAGTGTATGCTGACTGATCATTCCAGAACAATCTCCTGGTGGGAAATTCTGTCATGCCATTGTGGTAGCCCTGGTTTTCCTAGACTATACACCATGGAGCCACCATGAAAGGAAACTTTGCTGAGATTTAATTAGTAAAGACAAGTAAAGTTTTAGTTGTTAATAGAAGACACTGAAGTTGTTAACTTCCCTTCCAGTCAGTGTGAACACAGCCCTTTTCACCATATCTTGAAAAGGTCAGTTCCCAGAACTTCTGACTCATGTTATCTATTGCTTTTTGTGATAAAAGCCAGACTAACTTTCTGAAGTAGTTTAAAAAAAATAAGTACAGCTAGCTATTCTTAACCGTCAGAAGTAGTTGGAGGAAGAAACAGAAGAAGTTGTGTAGCCTCAAGTGAGGTGTTTTGTCACAGACAAGAACAACACTTCACTCTCTGTTCTGAAAGCAAAGCAAAGCAAAGCAGTGAAGACAGATAGTAGAACAAACTAAAGGAAGACATGAGAGAGAGGAAAAGAGGGGAAAAAAGATAAAAATTAAGATAACAGCTCTTCTAGGTTTGATTCAAAGTTAATTTAAATAGCTGAAAGCTTTCTAGTTATTTAATGGTTTTGGATTCCAGTAGAGTGTGCCTAAGAACTTTTTCCATTTTCATTGCAGGATGATTTTGGTGGAAATCTATTTCTATTTTATTTTTTTTACAGCTGCTATAAGCCTGGCATCAAACTATTAACTGATGTTCTGTGTTACAGTATTGTTACTCTGGCTACAAATAAGTTTGTTCAGTGCTTTTTCCCCCTTTTAGTTTTTTTTTTAAATTGTGTTATCTTTCATTTCATTCACATGATGGAGAGTGAGAGTACAGCCTTTTGAATGCAGTTTTCCTCAGGAGATTATTTCCAGAATTATCTGTTTCCTGAGAACCTTCAGAAATATGTTTGTCATTTCTTCAGTGAAAATAGATGGGCAAGGCCTGGAATATCTTGGTGCTGATTATCACCATTTTACTCAGTCCATCAGACAGCAAATATTTCTTACGGATGTCAGCTAAACTGACTCATCCTTAGATAGCAACTTGATGTAGCTGGGAGCTGGAAAAGGTTTGGGTTGTGGTTTTTTTATTTTTTTTCCCCTTCATCAAGGAAGATTTTACTTGGCTTGCTGAGTAACCATAGTGAAAGATAGGGAGTCATAGTAAAGACATCTAATTCTAGGATGAATTGTGAAGTTACAGTTCCCCCTCAGAGTATTTTTGTGTGGATAAAGGCGAAGGGGATCTGTCCTTGTGGCTTTATGACTTCTCATGGTCTCTGTAGTGGATAAAAACAAGAGTAATGCAGGAATACTGAGACTGTGGTGTAAAATGCACTTAGCAAAACGCAAAGCAGATAGAACTGACCTTTCGTGCTGCAGCTCTTGCATTAATCATATACCCTAAACAAAAACAAAAAGCTACTCAACTCTTTTACTTCTTAATTGAATTTTCTTCAACAGGAATTTGCTTGAAAGCAGTTTGGAAGAATTGGAAAACATTCTCTCAACTGATACTCTGCAAATAAAACATTATCTGTTGATGTACATATGACAGGTGTTAATTTATTTGATTTGGTGGTTGGTTTTTTTGATTTGGTTCTGGCAGGGTGAGCAAGGAGATCTGGGGGAAGCAGGTTACCCAGGAGACTCTGGTCTTCCAGGCCCACAGGTAACTAAAAAGAACTTCTGAGTTATTTTTATGTTAGCTATGGGGAAGATGAGTTACCAGTCTTGATCTTTTGTTTTTATTTTTTGAATGCTGTTTTTTTTTTTAGTTCAACTAATGAATATTGTAAGTAGGATTCTTCTCTGTGGAAAATCTCCTTTGTAACCCTGAAGAATTAAATGTGGTGGGTTTCTCTTTCAGTTTATGTTGGTGCAGCTTCTAGTGAAATAAAAAGTGAATATGGAAAGTGAATAGCAGAAACAAGTAATTTAACCAACAGATATCTAACTTACAGGATATTTTCAAGCAGATACCTTCAATATTAATTCATTAGAAATTGCTAGCAATAAGTACATAAAACCTATTGCATTTTTTAATATACTGTATTTCCAGGGTGCATTAAAGTGATGAAAAGGATATACTGATTGACAAAACTAATGAGGGAAGTTCTGTGTTTTAAAAATTTGTGTGAGAATTTTGAAGAGAATTATGGTGCTAGACTGCTTCTGAATTATGGTGGTAGACTGGTAGCTTCCAACTTTAGGATGCTCTTAAGTTTTAAGATACAGGCATATGGAGAAGGTGTGCCTAGTTGATAGTGGGTTGTGGTATCTTAGACACTACAGTGGCTTTATGAATATGGCCCTCAAGCAGTATCCATTTCAGCTGCTTCACACAGACAAATTCTCTTAACCAAACAGCTGGAAGTTTCACCTGTGCATTAAGGCTTGTAAAACAGGCACTTGGATTCTGGTTGTTGCAGCAATCTGACTCTTACTGCATGGTAATGGCCACTGAAATGACTTTTTTTTCCAATGACTTTTTTACATTAGGGCCCAAGAGGACCACAAGGGATCAGAGGACCTCCAGGACCACAAGGAATGCCAGGCCCTCTGGTTAGCTTTAAATAGTATATTCCTGCTGTACACATTAGTCTTGAAAATAATTTTATGTGAGTGAATAAGAAGTGAACTTGAGTGTTATCAAGCTTTTGCATGATTGCAATGAAAAGCCTTAGCTTGAGATTTCACTCTCAGTTCTATAGTATCAGGACTAACAGTGTGTATAAATTCAGATGTACAGTGGTGTAGTTGAGGGCAAAGTTAGATAATGGTCAGTGGTTTCATTAAAGTCTGGCCTTTGAGATGTAAAGCTAGATTATATTGTAACTACCGAGCTGGTCTTCTCACTTGTGTGGTGCTGTTGGTTCAGGGGTTCTTATTCTGGAATTACACCAGTGTAATTCAGGACCATAATATCCTACTCTGTCAGTCTTGGGCATCTGCTTCAGTCATGTAATGATGCTCATGCTTACACACCCATGTGTATGTGTGTGTATATATATACTCACATTGTGCACATGTGCATGTATTCATTAGGTATGTATGTAGATAGTGAGTATCATTCATGTCATACGTAACATTTTGAGAATTATAAGATATTTAAAGAAATAACATTATTCTTTTCAAGAAAAAAATAATTAACTAGAATGATAGCTTGACCACTAAGTCTTACTGTGGTGCTCAAAAGCCTGTTAATGTGCTAATACTTAAACTGATTCTGTAAAAATTTAAATTGAAAGTGAATACTTGAGTTCAGTGAGCCCTTCAGTCTTCATTGTGCACCTTTTAACTGATACTTCTGATTATAGGCTAGTCTGGGCACCCCAGGTTCACCTGGCTCTGCTGGGAAATTAGGTGCAAGAGGAGCAAAGGTAAGGATTTTTAAGGTACCTAATTACAGCAATCTAACATTCATTCAAGAACTGCCTGAAGAAGCATGAACAAACACTTGTATTGTTCCTGTGGAACATGTGAAAACGTTACGTTTTGTAGACATTTTTAGATTGTATGGGAAGGCAAGTGATGTGTTCAAGGTAATTTTACAGGTGTCAGAGCTATAGTAAAGTTTTTAATGTTGCCATGACTGCTGTTCTAGCTGTCACGGTGCTCAGTGGGGATTGGATTCTCACAAAATGCAGTAGGGATATGACCCTTGAACTTGTTTTATGATTCCTAGGATCTGTCCAATCCATTGAAGATATGTAACAGCTAATCATAGAACATCTCAAGTTGGAAGGGGCCCATCACCCAGATACTCCTTGAACTCTGACAGGCTCGCAGTTACTGTGAGCACTTCCCTGTGGACCCTGTTCAGTGACTCATGACCCTCTCAGTGAAGATCCTTTTCCTAATATCCAGTCTGAACTTCCCAGTTCAGTGAAACATAGCTGTTTATTTTAAACTTTTTGTTCTAAAGATTCCTAACCAGTTCAAGGAACCTTGACTGTTACAATGTCTATTACACAGGAATGCATGTGCTAAGAAGAACTGAATCAACATGAAGTTAAACAGAAACTACTAAGTGGTCCACATTATGGTTCACTTATAATAAATGTTACCCCTTACTTCCTTTCATTAATGGCCATTGATATGGGAGATTTACTTTATTAAAGAAAAAGAACTCATTTTAGATGTTGTTGCATTTCTGGATCTTAAAAGCATAAATAAAATCAAAATTCGCTAAGCTTTTCACTCTCTTTGAAGAATTATTAGATTCAGTTTATTATTACATCGAGTGACACAGAGGTAACGAGGTCAAAGTTGCTACTAAGAGAAGAGTCACTGTGTGAAAACATACAATGAAACAGTGACAAGAATTGGGAATAAATGCAGGGATCTTATCCATCTTACATCCAGTTTTCTCAGTCTGGTTTTGTGCTTTTTTAATAGTAGATCTTGTTAGAAGTTCACTAAGAAAGTGAAAACCAAAAAAGGAGCTGAAGAAAAGAGAACTTGCAGGAGGACTAAAAGCACAGTGCAGACAGCCTGTGTAAGAAAAACTGTTATCAACAAATGCTTCAGGATGGTAGAATTCCAGGCTACATCCTGCTAACATACATCTTACTTTTCCCAGGGAACACTCTTCTCATTGGTAATTCTCTATAGCAATGGGAGTTTTATTGGATAAAGGCCTTTGGGTTTTAGTTAGATGAATGCTCAGCATATTCTGATCTGCCAAGTACTTTCAAGTTCCACCCCAAGGAACCTTCCATAAAACATAGTCTGTAATGGAATGCTTTTGACTAGGATCTAGTAGTCTATAAAAAGTATAAACACATTTCATTCTAACAGACAAGTTTACATTTCAGAAAGAAGAATTCTCCTGGATAAGCCAAATGAAAGCCTTTTATGTTTCAATTATAACAGGGTGAGCCTGGTGACCCTGGAGAGAAGGGCGCAGTGGGACCCGCTGGACAGAGAGGCATGCCTGTGAGTCTGTCCACCCAAATTCAGGGCCCCAGTAGCTTAATACCCATCCATCTGAATCAGTACAGTTAATTCTCTTCTGTTTTTTTTTTCTTTTTGATACAAATAAAATTATTTCACATTTGGTTCTCGGTTTCCTTATGGACACCAGATTCCTTATGGGCTAGACAGTATCTTTCCTGTCAGGTTCTCTAGGAGAAAGTGGATATGCTAGAGGTAGGGCCAATAGTGGAGAAGAACTGTGACCTTAATTCTTGTTTTCTCTCTGTGGATTTTGCCACCATTTGCTACTGTCTTTTAGGTTGTGTTGTGATAGTTAGCCTACTTTGTCAGTCTTCAGTCTTAACAGCCTGAACATCTCATCGTAATGGGAGTTTTTTATCGCAAAATGGAATTGGATGTGAATGTAATTCTCTGTTAAAAGCTAACTCTTGGTATATTCAACCTATGCAGGGCATGGATGGCAGAGATGCCTATGGTCCTGAAGGAAGCAAAGGAGCAAAGGTGAGCACTTAGAGTCAGGATGTCTTACCTCACAGTGTCAAATCAAACATGACTACCCATATTTGATTCAAAAGAAATGTAAGACATGACCACATTGCATTTCTGAGGTTCAGTAAGAGGCTCAGCCTTCGCACATCAATCCTTATGAGAAATTCTGCAGTAGGATATTCTTTTGAGAACCACTGTCTCTTACTCTTTCCCTTGATATGTGTATGTGTGTATATGGCCTTGGGGATTGTACTTTTTGGAGTACATGGTGCTTTCTCCCCACTTCAGTTTGCTTGACTAGCCACTCTTGCTGGCAAATATTGGGCCAGCCGCCTTGGATTCTTCTTTGAGAGAAGGGATTCCTTGACTACCAAAGTAAGGGTGACTACCCTCCAAACATTCTTGCTGTTTTAATGTGAAATATTCTTCCTTGTGCTTCTGTGGTTGGCAGTAAGATTTGAGGATTAACCTCTTAATTGCTATATATTTAGAAATTTTTATCATTCCCTTCACAGCCCTGAAAAAAGTAGCAGTGAAATTCCAGCTTCTCTAAAAACATACAAGAATCCAGCTAAAATAAGAAGTATGCACAAAGTATGAAGTCAAAATCATGGGGCTGGTGGCACCAATGGGTCAGTCTGTGAGCAAAATGGTCAGTAAGCTGGGAACAGCTGCAGTCCTCCTTTCAAATGTTTATGTAGTAATACGATACTAGTATTTTTTCATAGCTTGTGAAACAGAAGTGGTCCAGAGGCCCACCTGTTTCACTCTCCCTTTTTGTGGGAGAAACAAGAGTGCTGCAGAAAAGATATGAAAGGCTTCCCAGGCGCCTCTTCAACTGATGAACTCCCTTTTCTAAAATGGCTTTTTCTTAAAATAACTCTTGACACTTTGTATTACCCAATCTCTTTCCTTACCTTCGTAGCCCGAAAAATTTCCTTTCATGGGAGAGTTTCACAGGTTACACATGCATTGTATGAAAGGCTAGTTTTTTTTTAATCTCTTGGAATCTCCCACTTGTTCATTTCAGGGAGCATCTTCCTTGCTACAAGAAATGAGGAAAAAAGGTTTCCATTAAATCTTCTTGTCATTATTCATTATTTTGAAAGGACTGACTTAAAAGCTTTCTTACATGCTGGTGTGTCTGCCCAAGGTTTGGGAGGGTCTGAATCAAAGCAATTAATTAAAACAAACAAAACGTAAATTCATCCCAAAATAGTGATTCAGAAAGTTGTTTTCCCCTGATAGCAAAGAGAAAAGCCTTTACTATAGATTTTATTTAAGGTTGCTATTAATTATACAGATTCACAGTCACATAATTCTCTCTTAGCTGTAATGCTGAGCTTATGTGCATGGAATTTGCTAGAAATTGTAGGCTAAAGTCATATGATACTTAACAAGCATGCTCACTTCTGTGGGAGGGAACTCTTAAAACAAGGACATATGTAAATAGTGTGAATTCTGATAGTTACTCTAATGTCAAGGAAAGATATGCTTCAATTCTGATTATTCTTTGTGAGAGTTCTCATATTTCTCGTATATGAGCAAAGAACACACTGAAAACTGAAATAACAGAAAACAATTAATGAAGTGACTTCTAATATGTCAACAAAATATTATGGCTTCACTACTTAGCATGGAGGGTTCAACACTTTGAAACTGCATTTGAAAACAGAGTTCTGAATGTTATGCTTTACTTACAGTATCTGAACATGAATTCCAATGTATGTTACTAGGAGGCCTAAAAAAGTTTTGATAAAACACTTACTTGAGAAGTGGAGTACTCCTGAAAATTTGGACACTGATGTAAATTTCAAAATATTCTTTCTTTAGACGAACAATTTGTTAATCTAAAATGGTGTCATTTGAGATCAGAATAGTAGCCACTATTACTTAAATGGGGTGTAATGCCAAGAATAATTTTTCAATTGTTTTTAGCTTAAAGACGTCAAACACTAAGCAGACTGCAATATTCTAGGTCCTTGTGAAGTCTTTGTCCTTTCTTTTGGTAGGGAGAATCTGGATTCATAGGAAATCCTGGTCCAGAGGTATGATTAAATGGGCATGTTTGCTTTCTTTATGTCTTGTTTTACATTGTTTGTGTATGGAAGTGGTTATCTGTCTTTCTGTCTGTCTCTTCCTTTCTTATAACATTCTGGATTTCATTAATTTTCAGGGGGAAAATGGAGACCCAGGCATTCCAGGAGCTGAAGGACCCAAAGGAGTTAGGGGTAGAAGAGTAAGAATGATACATCTATTAACTTTGTGAAGAGTTCTATAAGTAAAGTCCTTACGTCTTAAGTGTTTCCTCACCAAATTTTTTTGGAATAAGTTCCCCTTCTCATTTTTTATTGCTATATTTTGGGGAATGCAGTATCCAATTCACAATATAGTTACAGAGGTTTTCTGTGCTGCAGTTCTGCACCTGCATGTGCAATTATAACAAATAAAATTTGAATTGCTGTTTTTAGGGAGCTGCTGGCACACCAGGTTCCCTGGGAGATCCAGGGGACCAAGGGCCACCAGGACCTATGGTAAGGTATTTTTATTTTTAAAAAATCACTCTTAGATTGCTTATAAACTGGCTGTTAAATTAATGGAATATTTAATAATGTCTCATCTGGTAAACTATGCTTAATCAACCTGGCAGTTTTTATAGAGTTATGTCCTGCCTGTGGATGTGTGCACATGAGCCCCTGCTGTTAGAAATTGAACTGCAAAGATACAATGCAGGGCATGATTTCTTCCATGATATTTGAAATCATCAGTAGGCAGGGTAAATATCTAATTACTAAGTACTAAAATGTAGAGCTGAATTATTCTGCTGAAAACCAATGTATTTTTTCATTTAAAAAGAAAAGCCGTTTGAAATCGGACTTGCAATGACAGGGGCTTACTTAAAGCCTAAATAACAATAACCAATTAATCCTTATATAAAAGTACATGTCTTGATGTACTCTTCCAGTGTCTGTGATCTGCATTTTATTCAACAAAAAGGTTTTCCTTATCTAAGCAAGAGAGAGTATTGGAGATTTCAGTAGCATTTAGGGCTAACATTGTAGGCAGTTAGGAAAATCCTTGTATGTCACTATCTTGCAGCAGTTCTGCAAATCAGCTCCATGAAGACCAGAAACAATCCTTGTTGTTAATTATATTCCTGTTTAGCTTTCTTAAGGTTGCTCTTTCAGTTTAAATATGAAAATTATTGATAACAGTGTCTGTACCAGTATAACATGGCCCATGGAATACATGCAATTTAAGAAAACTTATTTTGTTTTATTTTTTACATACACTGTGCTAGTCAGTGAATGTACCCTACCCACTTTATTTGATGATGCTGAGCACAAGAATGGCCAAGAAGGCCAGTTGTAGTGTATTGCCTTCCCTGCTGCTTAGCTGCTCATGTACATTACAGACAGATAGACCTTGCATGCTGATGAGCTAGATAGCTGTTGGCCTTGTCAATCAATGGTCCAAGAAGTCTTGGAGAGATTTCAAGCTCAAGATCTCCTCTTCGTATGTAGAAGTGAGAGTGGAGCTTGGGAGGTATGGGCTTGATGAAATTAAGTAATAGCTGTCCGTCAGTGAAATGGGAAGGTGGGAATTCTGTGGGAAGTGGAGGAGATAGGAATGCAGGAATAGGTACAGGTGGTAGGGAGGGCCAGCCAAAATAAGCCTGCTTTTATCCATCCTTCCTAACTTGGTGGCATGATTATCCGTATGTGTCAAATTGGCATAGCTGTCACTGCTAATAAGCTGCTGCAAGTAACATTCATTAGGACTCAGGCAACTCATAGTTAACTCTTGCTGAACAGTCCCAAAGAACTGGGACCTGGCGGAAAACATGAAAACATAAAAGCATGGAATGGCTGTGGTAGTGCTAGCAGCAAGATAGCAGAGCAGATGAAGAGGGTAGCTCAGGCAGGAGATGGGGGAATGGAGGGTTAGTTAGAGGGGTGTTATGGTGTGAGAAAACCCATAACAATTTATTGTCATGTAGACAATTATTCTGTCACCTGATAACCCCTCCCCACCCAGGAAAGGGGAATCGGGGGACACAAAGAAACACAAGGGTTGAAATGTAAATAGATTTACTAGAATAATATTAAATAACTAACAATAGTCCTAAAGAACCAGTATTAATCCTGACACCGATATGAGATTTACAAGAAGTATACTCAGCCAATTCTATCAGCAGGAAGCTGTGCACTCCCAGCAGTGGACAGCAAATGTCGGACACTGTGAGTGCAAGGGGTTCGGGAAGGCCTCAGGGATCCGGCACTGGAGCAAGGAGTTGTCTGGATTGCTGCCATCAAGGGAGAGCCCACTACACAGCAAACTTCTCTAATTTATATTGAATGTAATGTTCATGGTATGAAATAATCCTGTTGGCCAGCTTGGGTCAAACACCCAGGCCTTGTTCCTCCTCATCCCTGCACCTGGCAAGGCTCGAAAACACTGAGACCTTGAATCTCATGGAGCCTGGTTGGCCATAAAGTAAATATTTTCATGAATTCAGGCACTAAAATCCTCCAAAAGTGTAATTTTCCCAGTGTTAGAAGGAAAGTTAGTCCTGGGCCTCTCAACCCGGGACAAGGGGGAAGCAACAGATACAGAGATGGGATTGTAATTTGGGGATGTAAAGAAGTCTATGATTCTGGTAAACTGTAGTGTTATGGTAGAGAGAGGCTAAGATAAGGTTGTGAGATGTGGCGTTCAGATTTTTCTGGTATCTCTCACTGCATCCCCCCTTCAAGTAAGTGAAAATTTTCAGTAGTCCTGCTACACATCCGAATTGCACACATGATGAAAACTTTCAAGCTGCCTTGAACATGAAAGTTCTTTTCCCTGTATGTTATGAAAATTAAACAGCA
>VZRU01008877.1:59118-111911 GCA_013398155.1 Pedionomus torquatus
GTGGGGGGGAGGTGGAGTGGGAGGGAGAAAGATGCTTGATATCCTGGCACTTGCCCACAGCTCCCAAGAAAGCTGCAGAGTTGATAAAGCTAGCTAGACTGCTCAAGAAGTCACAACGTGTTTGTGGTCTTGCAGGATGTCTCAAGGTAGAACTGTGGGGGTTGTATGCCTTAAGAGTAAAGGACAAGCCTATCACACATGTGAGTTTTAAAAGGATGTAAGGTATGGATATCTGAACCATAGCACAGAAATTGCTCATAAAAGAAATCCAATTCTGAATTATACTTATCCTCAAGAGCAACAGCTATTGAACATTTATAAAACCAGGAAACTTGAAAATTTAAGGGGTCTGAGAAGTAGTGTGCAATTGTTGGGAACAGGTCCACAGAAATCTGTGCTGAGAACTGATGCCTCCTCGTATTTTGAATTCACAAATGGTTATCAGTGAAACGCTGTGTGCCTGTATTTTCTTTGGGCCACAGAGTCATACATGGAAATGTGTCATCAGGGCCTGATTTTCTGGACCTGTGTTTGTTTCAGGGTGCCAAGGGACCAATGGGCACCATTTTAATGGAAGTAAGTAAATACCTTACAGCTAACTGCACACTGCATGGGACTGACAGTTTTAGTCTTCTTCCCTTTATAAGCAATGACTTCAATGAGCACAATTAGCTGTTAGAAAACCATATCCTTTTCAAATACATGTCAGAGTGCAGTGGGTGCTTGGGTTCTGCAAATATTCAAGGGCTGCGAAACAATTATGCATATGGATTAATGCTGTGTCTAGACTTCTAGAAACTGTTGAAGCATTAATATTCCTTGATTTTGTTTCTTCATTCACATCACTTTACACACCAGCTTGGGTTTAGGGTTACTTTTCACCCTCTTGTAAGGGAAGGCATTTCCTCAGCAACAGCTGTTTTCACTGGAAATATCAGGGCGGGATTTCTTCAGAATCCTAATCCCATGTAAAATGAACACTTCTAAGTAAAGGCTTCATCTAACCCTTTCATGGACAACTGGCTGTAGTCAATACTACTATACTAATAGGAGATGTGTTCTATGTCCCAATGGGGTCATCTCCTCCTTCGTGGATCTCATTCTTCCTGTGTGAGTTGCTATTGAAATGGCTGTTCTGCTATGGAAGTGCCATTGCATGGTGACCTCCTAGATCAAATTATTACACAAAATAAAGAATAGATAAATGGTTGCCTAATACTTCAGAGCATGTCTTTAAAAGCATGTCTTTAAAAAAAAACTTAGTTTCTGCAGCAGGAGCAGAGCTCCTGTAGTATTTGAAACAGAGAGGAACTGGAATGTGTGATTCTGGATTTACAGTAGTGAGAGTTAGTTTTGGAGCTGGGATGCGGTCTTCAACTCAAGCCAACAGTAAGATTCCCAGTCTGGGATGATCTGGGATTTGTCATTAATTGGTTTTTGTTTTGCTTCTCCAGGCTTGTGAACTTGTGAATTTTACGCGAAAAAGCTGCCGTAAGTAGGGAGCATCTTCTTTTACCTCTGGTTCCACCTAGTCACTCTTAAGTGGAATGGCCTCCATTGGAAACCTTTTCGACTGGTTGTTTGCATGTGGATTCAATTTGATGATGACTGGTAGCTCTTAACTGTGAGGGGGTTTCAGCAGGTGTATGTGTATGAAACAGGCTCACACTTTTTGTTCATTTTTCCTATGTCTTAATTACAAAAACTGTAACAAATGTCTCTTGTCATCATTTAGGGTGAAATTGTTTGGCATTTTGCCATCTGTCTTTGGGGAATTATCTGAGGGAAGACAATATTTTTATATCCTCTGCCCTCCAGATTTGGAGTGTTCATTTTCTCTCAAACTCGTATGCTCAGCAGAACCCAAACCAATTCTTTTATTTCTCATCCAGTAAAATTGCACTATTTTAAGTATTTGATTATGGAAGAGGAATGTTATCTTTCATGGACAGGTTCTGTCAGTTATCTGACCTTTGGATCAGGCTCTATAATGAAAGCAAAGTGTGTAACTGTTTAAGGAATATGAGTCCAAAATAATTTATTTGCTCTCCATCTCTTCATTCCAGCTTGCTCATCAGGTAAGCCTGTCTGGCTCTGCATGTCCATTACTTTATAGACTTGAATAAAAAACTAACAATATGTAAGTTGTGGAAAGGTTCTTACGAAATTGTTTAATTTCAATATACAGGCACGTGTCCAGTCTATCCAACTGAAGTGGTGTTTGCCTTCGATATGTCTGATGATGTTACACCAGCTGCATTTGAAAGAATGAGGAACATTGTTATGTTATTGCTGAAGGCAGTTAAGATCAGTGAAAGCAATTGCCCAACAGGCGCTCGTGTCTCCATTGTTTCTTTCAATACGAATACGCGCTATCTCATCCGATTCTCAGAATTCCAAAAAAGTGACTTGCTGTTACAAGCAGTCCAGGGAATACCACTGGAGAGATCCACTGGAAAGCGTAACATTGGGGCAGCTATGAGATTTGTTTCAAGAAATGTCTTCAAGCGTGTTCGTCAGGGCATCCTGACAAGAAAAGTTGCCCTTTTTTTTGCCAATGGTCCATCACAGGATGGTGTTGCCATCAACACAGCTGTGCTTGAGTTGAGTGCCTTGGATATCACTCCAGTGGTTATTGCCTTCAGTGAAGTGCCAAATGTCAGACGTGCCTTCTCAGTAAGTAAATAGACTATAAAATATTGAGGAAGCCATCCATTTGTTTACCTTTTGATAACTGTTTTGTCATCTTGAAAATTAACAAGTTTTCTTTTAATATATGGCTTCATATGAAAAGGTGGTAAGCAAAAATAAGCTATTCATTTCACCAGGTACCAAAAGAAAACAATTTTAAATTTCTTTAAGATTTCATAATATGATTCTACATTCTTCTCTTTTCAATTTATTTTTGTGTCATCTGTGCTCAGTTTTAACTTTTGCAAAATAAAATCCCTTCCAGCTGCTGTTTCTTCAAAATTATCCTTTTAGAAAGAAATTGTTTACCTACATGTGACAGTGCAAAACTTGGAGTCTAAGTTCTGATCAAGTAGCATCTAAGTCAGCCCTTTAATCTTCATATTCTATTTACTCTCATACAGCCTCATACCTTCTAGTCAATTGCATATGATGATGTCTGGTATTTACATAGGTGCCAACTTTCCCTAAATTGAAAGTTCCCTAATTCCCTAACCTTTCAGAGTAGAAAGGTTTAAAAAAGCTGCTCAGCAGGGGGAAGGGCAAAAAACTCACTGCCGAGCTGTCCTTCACGATTACAGTGATGGGAAGGCAATTGACTTCATCACATGGGAAAATACAACCTCAATTTTTCTTTTAGATGAACTTCTGCCTTTGAAGTTGGCAGGTGGCTTGATCTTCATGATCCTAACAGCCCGTAGCCACAGATATTTGCTGGCTTTGGTTAGTTTGATTTACGAGCCTCAGTTTGGAGATCACTTAAATAGTCATTACCTATTCTGATTCTTCTGAAGAGGCCTATCTGTATTATCCTTTACAGACATTGAATAGAAGTTAATTGTTGTGTATGCGTTGTGCATAACACACATTAAGCTTAATGCAAAGAAGTAATTGTTTCTTTCCTCATAATTTTAGCTTATTCATATATATGCCTCATCCTGCAATATTATGATATTTTGCAACCATTTTTATTTATCTTAGTCCACAATGAAATGTTTTTTTCCCTTGAATATTTCAGTGGTCAGTGAAATTGTAGGATGTTGGAGATTCTTTGGGGTTCCTCAAGCATTTCTGCAGTCAAGTCTGCTGGAGAAGATTCTCTTTGTTCAGCTAATTGCAGACCACACAGGGTTGTTTTAATGCTAGAATTTTCCCTCCCAAGAAAACATCTTCACTGTGGATTATTTCTCTTTGTCTAACACCAGTTAAGTGTTAGCAGCTACGCTAACCTGGCAATCTCATATGGCACAGCATGGAGACGATTAGACACAAAGCAGTTTCCCTGAAATGCTTGAGGGCAGCCAGAGTGCTTCAGAATGGCAACTGAAAAAGTCTTCTGTGTACCTGTTTAATAGTGCAAGAGCAGTGAAACCACCAAGTTAGGGAGTCAGGGATAGTATTTTAACAGAGAAATTGTAATGCCATTGAGAACAAAGAGAAAACATCTGTATTTTGCATATATCTTTCTAATGTTACTTTTCTGTCTGCTTTAAAACATAGATTGATGATACTAGAAGATTTGAATTATTTGTTTGGGAAAGACAACAAGATGAAAATTTGAAGAGCATCGTAGATTGTACACTTTGCTTTGGTAAGACATTTTACAAATTCCAGGTGTTATATTGGTCTTTTTACCCTTTCAGTAAAAAAATCCTTTGTGTTTTATTTTGCAGTGTGATGTTGAGGAATTTTTATTGTACCCCATAAACACATTGCACTTAAATATTAAAAAAATAAAATAAAATCTAGTGAACAATGCATTGAGTCCTGCTGACATAAGTGGTTCTACAAGGAGTCTGCAAAGATGTGTTAAGATCTGATTTCTCAAATACACCAGCACCAATCCTATAAGTGATTGCATGGGGTGACTCAGCCTAGCTCTGCTGCCCAAAGGTGGCTCCCAAGTGCTCACATTCCAGGATGGCTACAAAACAATGCTGTGGCTGTTTCTTGTCATTGCCAAGAGTAACTTCACTCCCTTACAGGGAGTTGTGTCTCTGGCATTTCTGCTTCCAGACAGTTTAATTCCTTCTGTAACTGGGCTTTCTTGCCCTCCATGCCAGATTATTCCTTGGTTACAGAGTACTTGTTGCTGAGAAGTTACAATTTGAATTTTCTCTTCAAAGGATGATAAGAATAAGAATCTCAGATTGACAAAAGCTATTTAATTAGTTGTAGCCATATTAAATTACTTATTGTTTGTCATTTCCTCTTTAACAGAGATGCACTTGAAATAGCATTATGATTCTGGGAACCAGGCTCACTTACTGTAAATTCTACATTGTGAGGAGAGGAGAAGCTACCAAATTATAATATTTCAGAATGCTGAACAATTATATGGATGAAACATGGTTTTGAGGGAACTCTTATCTGTTAAGTTTTATCTTAAGAACGTTTTTTGCTCTTATGCTTGAATAATTTCCCATACTATGTTAAAACAGCAAGACTCCTGTTATTCCTTACTAGAACAACAAGATTTCAAGTTGCAAACTGATTATTATTTTTAAATTAAAATTTAAGAAAAATAAACAGATGACTAGAACTGTGGGATTTTTTTTTCCTGAACTATTGCTTTGGTTGTATTGCTAAATAGTTTGCTGTCTGTTGGCTCCTCCTCTCTAGATAAATGCAAACCAAGTTCCAACTGCAAGGTGCCCTTTTCTCCCCCCATTCTGATGGATATGGATATCACTTACATCATGGACAGCTCTCGAAGCATCAGCAGTGAAGAGTTTCAGAGGGCCAAAGACTTTGTGAGCACCATGCTAGATCAGTTTGTCATTTCCTCACAGCCAAATGAATCATATGGAGGCATCAGGGTGGCACTGGTGCAGCAGGCTCCCAGGGGCTTCTTGCCTGACAGAAACCAGACCCCTGTGGCCTTGGAGTTTGATCTAGTCACATACAGCAATAAAGATTTGATGAAGAAACATATTCGAGAGTCTGTTCACCAACTGGAAGGTCCATCAGCCATTGCTTCTGCCCTACAGTGGACGGTTGAAAATGTATTTTTTAAAGCCCCCAGACAAAGAAAACACAGGGTCGTATTTGCAATAGTTGGAAGCAAAACAAGCACGTGGGACAGAGAGAAGCTGAGAGAGATTTCACTCGGAGCCAAATGCCAAGGATTCACCTTGTTCACTCTTGCGCTTGGCAATGATGTGAATGACAATCAGCTGATGGAGCTGTCAAGCTCCCCCACAGACCAGCACTTACTGGCATTGAGCAGAGTTTCAGCATCTGAGATGGTCTATGCTCAGAGGTTTAGCCGAGCATTTCTAAATCTTCTACAACGTAAGTAGCACACAATGGCATTTGCTTGGAAAGAAAGAGAAATGCTGTATAGAAAAAAGTAGCCAGGGTATGTACACTATCACTCAGTTTCTAGTTGTAATTTAGCTAGTCAGTCTTTCATCTTTAGTTTGTCACCTATGCCAGACACTAATGGAAGTGCCAGTAATGACAGAACAGCATTACATTTTAACAGTGCCTTAGGCTTAAGTAGTTGTTTTTTTTTCCCATTAAGTTTATATTTAATGTGTGGCTTTGTTGACTCCACTTTCACTAAAGAAAAGACGATTCTTCAGCTAAGAGAAGACAGTTATCTTCCTGATTTAGCCCTACATTTCTCCTCTGACCATTGGCAGATCCAGATTTACTGAGTTGCTTGTACCTGTTTAGGCTTTGGGGCAATACAAGTTTAAACATTTAGCAGATTTGGCATTAACATCTCTTTACTGCAGCTGTTCCTCCTCTGAAGAGTAGAGAAAGAACTCCTTCACTTTTCAAGACACATTCATGCAGATCAGCAGGTCTTAGGTGCTTTGAAATACAAATGAGAATATCAAGAAGGAAATTGTCAGTGATTTAAAATCCTCATCAGAAGCATTCATAGAGATGTCAGAGTTTCTATAGAAGCATAAATAGTGTATAACAGAGCAAGACAAAAGTATAAAAGGTTAGTTCAAGAGTCATTCTCATCTAGTTGATCTCTAACAAAATTTTCTTTCTGCTGGACGTAGTGCCAGTTGCTCTGGATATGGTATGTTACTTACTAAAAGATGCAAACTCCATAACAAAAAAAGCATGTAGTACTTTTTATTAAATGTACTGGGTTTTGGAGGACTTTAATTTTCACCTGTGGTATTTTTGCTTTACCCACAGAAGAAATGAACAGTTATCCTTCACCTGAACTTCAGGAAGAGTGCGAAAACTTAGATCAGGGAGACATACAACAGCAAGTGTCTGTGACTGAAAGGTTTGGAAATGCCTATTAAACTTTTTGAGTGTGTACCTCAGCTTAAGATTTATCCCTTTGGGTTAGCAGATATATTCAGAGTAGCTTTAACAGAAACAAGAATTTTTTTTCATGGTATTCAGAAGGGTGAACAAGATGCATTTTTTTTCAAGGCCATACTGATGCTTAAATACTTAATTTGTTTTCTTTTTCCTGTCCTTGGAAGGATACCTTTTCCTGGAACTGATGAAAGTGGCTATGGCCATGGTTTAGAAGATGCTGAAAGAACTGAAAGTAGAGTTTTGGAGAATATTAGAGAAACTGCTGCAGAACCTGCATACACAATGCCAGAAATGAGATATGATTATGAGACCAAGTATTTCACAGAGGAAGATGCTGAAGGAGTATGGAGAAACTCAGGAGAATAAGGAAAACTTAGAGGCGACAGTAGAAACTAGAGTTTCCTATAGTGATTATGGTGTGACTTTATAACATGAAAATATTTTTTGATTCAGTAAAAAGACTCTGAATTGTGAAGGGCTTGGCTTGAATATTTATGCAGTATGAAGCATTTCCATTGATTGTTTTCTAAAGTGTTTTGTCACCATATGTTTGTATTCAGTCCAAATCTATACAGCAGAGTTTGTAAGTAAAGGCTTAACTGCAAGTGACATTATGACCTTATCTTTGATTTCTAAGTTTTTGTAATAATATAATATAATGTTCTAATCCATTTTACTAAAGCAGCTGGTCATTTTAAATCCCCAAGTTGTGCTATAGTTACTGAGTTACTCCTGCTGCTAACTTAACATGAAGGAACTAAATATGTCTATAGCCTGTTCCTGTAAGAAAAAAGGATCCCTCAGTGAGGTATCCTATCAAAATATATATTCTTCATATTTTTTACATTGCTTCCTAATTATGCCTTTTTGCAGATTTGCTATTTGATACAATAGGTATGGGCTGCTGATAGCTAGAAAAAAATGCAACGGTGTCTTCTTAGCTTTGGGTGTGGTAGCTCATTACTACAGCTGCCATCCCTTTGTTTTTCATCTCTCTCCACTCCAAAATTGTTCTGGGAATGTCTGGTTGTGGCTGCCACTTTCCACTTGATGAGACAGGACCAGTGCTTTTGCAAAGCTGTTTTAATGTTGGATCTTTAAGAGCTAATGTTCCTCTGGGAATAATGCCATAGATCCACACCACTTGACAGAATTGCTGAGCGCAGATGGAATGTGTCCTGTCCCAAAACTGCACGTGTAAAATCTTGAGTCAGTGCTCCCGGTAACCGATGCATGAACTCTTGTGATTACACAGAAAATTAAGTAGCATGTTACTGTTTATACTGTACAAATAAAGTGGTTTTTGTGACTCAGGGTCATTGCACTGATGTTGTGAGCTGTGACCTAAGCTTATGGGAGCCATATGAATTGCCATTCCCAATCCCAGTCTTTCATGTGCCAGATTGCACTCAACATTATGTTTCCCTGAAATTACAATGCCGAGAAGAGTGAATCTTTCTTTTATTAAATCTGCCCTTATTTGCCTTTTCCAGATGCATGCCACCTTGTTCAAGATAGTGGAGAGTGTCAGAGTTACGTTCTGAAGTGACAAAGAGCAAAAAATTTGAGGTCAGTTCTGGTATGGGGGCTGAGGAGGCAATAAAAATAGATTTGAAACACAAGAAGAATGTGGATTCTTGTGTATAGAGTTTTCCTAGTGCAGACACACTTAAATTACATTAATTCTTCAGTTATGCTGTCAGGATAATGGGGAAAAGGGATTGAAAGAGAAATCTTTACATAGCCACTTTGCTCCCATGTTTCAGTTGAAAGAAATACTTGTTTGTGAGGTTATTATCTAATAAGGAAAATAAAACTTAAAATATATCACAGTTGATCTGATATGACATTTTGAGTAATGAGAAACTTCTGTTACCTAATGATGTATTGTTTAAAAGGGATAAAAGTATTGAAACTTGACTTTGTTCCATAAACGCCAAAATGTGTGCTTTTAAAATGTACTAAAAAAAGCAATATGTGAAGAGATTTTAATGAAATAATATTGGATGTGAGACACTAATGTCAAAATGTTTTGATACGTTTGCTTGCATTTATCTTGTTTATAAAAAATACCAAAAAGTGTTTAAATCTCAGAGGACATAGACTTACTAGAACTTACTTCACTTTGATTTAGAGGATTTTCTACCATAGAGTCACTTTGGGCTTTTTAATTTTTTTCCAAATAATCTAATGTGAATAAAACCAATCATTCTTAAATACTCCACTTCTGCTCTTAGTTCTTCAAACAGATGCAAATACATTCTTGTATTGTGGCTTTTTATATGTAAACATGAAAAGAATTCTTTTGTGGACAACTGACCAGACTTCTGTGTCTGCTGCATTTTGCTGAATTGTGAAACATCAATGTTCAGCAATATGTTTTTGGGAAATATTAGTTTATGATGCCAGTAAAATATTCTGGTCTTGCTGCTTCTAGAAACTTAACAGCCTTTCATGAGGAATCAGAGTTCATACTGTACTTGTAGTGCTGTGGGTGTTAAACTTCACAACTTCGCTCTAGGTAATGGTAATGTTTTTTGAAGCCGTGGCATTCTTTTGAGTGGCTGTGGTGTAAATGGATAGTAGAACTGTAAAAGGATCTCTAGTTTTTGGTGTAGAACATAGTGATCTCCTTGGTTCAGGGCGTGCCTTTCTTCCTGCCCTGTCCCTGCCATACCCTGGGGTATGACTCTCTGCCATAACAGATACTGTCCCACTAATGAAGGCAGCCTTCTGAAGATGTACCTGCTGCTCAGTTGAGTGAATTACGAGCAACCTCTCCCTGCTCAATCCCAAATTCTTCCCAAGCTATAAAAGGAACATGAACCTCTCAGAAGTAACAAGGAAGTGGCTTCTTTATGGATGTTGTTGGAGGCTGTATTTAGACAGTCAAGCCAATAAATCTGTTTAGGGAGCAATTTATATTTGCCACAGTGAACTTGTGTGATGTTTATCCTGGTCAGTACCTTAGTTAGTATAGTCTGTAATTTAAAAAGTGCAAGAAGGTAGATCTACTAAACCTTATGCTACTACTGTCATATGTCAACCCAAATGCATGTGTTCTTAGTTTTGTAGTCTAGAGTAGCTGAATTCTGAGACCAAATCCTCTGAAAAGGAAGGTAACCAGCAGAGAAGAGATGTCCCTGGGACTAAAACACTGCCTGTGAGTTCTGCTGAATGAAAGTGAATAAATGTAATGCCCTTGCTTATTTGGTTTTTTTGGTTTGTTTAGTTTTTTTTTTTTGTTGTTGTTGTTGTTATAAGGGTTATAATGATGTGAAAATGCTCGTTATCTAATAGTAATTTGTAAAAGGTTTCAGATTGTGTCCTTTATTAATTAGACCTAGTAATACATGTGTGAATTAATTTAATGGGACCAGATTGTGTTAGAAAATATCTGAAGCACGTTTGAGGGTAAACATCCAGCTTTCTGGCTTTGTTTTATTTTCTTGTTCCTGTTGTGGAATTTGGCTGCATGTCTGGCAGGTGAATTGACCACTTTTCTAATGAGAAAGATGAGCTGGGATCCTAAAACACGTTAGGGGTAAATTTTTTCTTTTGTATTAAAACTGGTACATGTCCCAGCTGTAATTTGAACTCACTGTGAATGGAATGCAAGTCTTATGTTCTTTGTTGAGGCAGGAGGTGAATGCCATCACATCTTGGCAAAGTGCAATGTGTGTGCAGAATTTGAATGGGATTGACAATTATCAGTATGTAAGAAGTCCGTGTTGCTCTTTTTGTTGACCAATAGAGCCTTGGAGTTTGCAGGGCTGCTGATAGTGGCCAGATGCTGCTTACTAGCGTATGACGGGCCTTCAAGAATCCCAGGTCCTGAAGATCCATGGGGGATAATCTGAAGAAAGGAGAAACTACTCTTGGTGGAAAATGATCAGGTCAGGGAACGCTTAAGCAAATAGGACATAAATCCATTGGATGCATCCATGAGGCAGCTGAGAGATTTAATTGCAAGGGCACTCACTCTTCGTAATCTCTGATCGATCGTGCTGACTGGGAGAAGTACTAAAGACTGGGGGAAAGTGGGTGTCATCCTTGTCTTCCAGGAGGGCAAGAAGGAGGACCCAAAGAACTACATGCCAGTTAGCCTCACCTTGATCCCTGGGAAGGTGACAAAGCTATTCCAGGCACATGAAAGACAAGAAAATCTTCATGAGTAATCTGCATGGATTAAACAAGTAGGAAGTCATGCTTGACCTACTGAATGAGCTTCTCTGATGAAATGACTAGCCTGACAGATGAGAAGAGAGCAGTGGAGATCGTGTACCTGGACTTCAGTAAGGTCTTTGACATTGTCTCCCATAAGATCCTTGTAGGCAAGCTATTGATGTGTAGGCTGGATGAGCAGTGAGGTGGATTGAAAACTGGCTGAATGGCCAGGCCCAGAGGATGATAATCAGCAGTGCAAAGACTAGGTGAGTGCTGGTGTTTAGCAGTGTACCACAGGGGTCAATATTGGATCCAGTGCAGTTTAATGTCTTCATTAACGATCCAGATGATGGGGCAGAGTGTACTTTCAGCAAGTTGGTAGATGACACAAAACTGGAAGAAATGGCTGATATGCCAGCGGGTCATGCTGCCATCTAGAGAGACCTAGACAAGTTGGAGAAAACTGCCAGGAACCTCATGAAATTCAACAAGAAGTGCAACTTCAAGAACTTCCTCATTTTTTGTTCAATATTAGCTTAACAAAGGGAAGTGCAATGTCTTACTTCTGGGGGGTAACAACCCCCTGCATCAATATATGCTGGAGAACAGCTTTGCAGAAAAAGACCTGGGAGTCCTGGTGGACATGGAATTGAGCACGAGCCAACAATGTGCTCTTGGTGCAAAGGCTAATTGTATCCTGGTCTGCATTAGTTAAAGTATTACCAGCAGATGGAGGGGAGTGGTCTTTCCCTTCTAGTCAGCACTGGTGAGGCTGGAGTGCTGTGTCCAGTTCTGGGCTCCTCAGTACAAGAGCAACGTGGACATACTGGAGAAAGACCAGCCACAAGGGTGATGAAGGGACTGGAGCACCTCACATATGAGAAAAGATTGAGAGAATTGGGATTGTAGCCTAGAGGAGAGAAGGTTCAGGGGTGGATCTTATCAATATATATAAATACCTGAAGGGAGAGTGCAAAGAAGACAGAGCTAAGTTCTTTTCCAAGGTGCCCAGTGAGATGTCAAGAGGCAATGGGCACCAATTGAAACACAAGAGATTACCCCTGAACACCAGGAAACATTTTCTTTTACCGTGGGGGTGACCAAGTACTGGCACAGGTTGCCCACAGAGCTATTCAGAAGTCATCTAGACATGGTCCTGGGCAGCAAGCTCCAGGTGGACGTACTTAAGCAGGTGGGTTGGACCAGATGACCTCTTGAAGTCCCTTTCAGCCTCAGCCATGCCGTGGTGCTGTGGTTCTGTGACTGTGTAGATACTGCTTCTGTGTGAACTCTGCTAACTGCCAAAATACATAGCAGTTTCCCTCTTGTTGAGACAGGCTAAAATAATTTGCCATGAGAGCAAACCAGCTATTGTGACTAGAAATTTTTGCACAAAAAATTACACAAAACCATTAGCAGGGCTTTGTGCAGTTAATTGGACACAAAACCTTTACCAGTATGTGACAGTCAGGAGGTCCTTTTCTCTTTACCACAACGGCTCAATATTTTCCCTTGTTATGTCCTTTTTTTCTGGTTCCTTACCCCATTGGCTATTCCTGTTGCTGCCTCTTTCACTGAGGCTTAAACTGATAAGTTTTACTTAATGACTTAACTCCACATATCCACAATGGAGCAAAAGAGCCTTGTGTCATTTTGGGACATTGAGTTAAAATTCTTCCATGACATGCAAGTACATGGAATCATGGCTGAAAAAGGTACCCTCATCCAAAGGTGGCTTGGAATGAGCAGCTAAAACTTCTAAAGCAAATGGAGGGCTCAGAGGGAGCTGCATTTGCTTTCAAAAATGTTAAGTTGCTTTATTGTGCTAAGTAGGTTGTGCAACACAACCACCACCCTTGCTTTTTAGCAGGTTGTATACATACTTGTAATACACATGCAAATATATCTAAGCTCTGAACATCAGCTTTCCCAGGCAACCCTACTCTTGGTTGCTCCAGAATAACTCTGCTGCCTGCTATCAGGTTGCCTGAGTGAATTCAGCTAGAAAACATGCTTGCAGAAGCAATTGCATGTTCTGGTGTCTAGATGCTATTATTGTTAAATAAAAACTTAGAATTATAACCAGAAAAACATTTACATTACTTTCATCCTCTTCACTAAATAAGTGCTCTGAATATCTTGCCAAAAGGAACAACTTCTAGCAGGGTTTCCTGTAACTCTAAACAGGGGACAGCTGGACAGATTATGGTTTACTGCCAAACTCAGAGTTCAGCGTAGGGACGTGACTGACATGGCTGAGTCCATACTGAGAACTGCAAAGGTGGCAGATTTCCCTGTGATTCATCTCTGTGGTTAGTAGCGTTGTCTTCCAGCGAAAGCGCTGTGCTACCCTCGACCAGTCCCACTGCCTGCTCCCACCTTTGCAGTGACAAGCATAAAACTTCCTTTACTACAAATAAATTGTTGCATAGTGCCTGAGGTACCTTAACCATTGTATTGCTGAGCACCTGCCCTTTGCACAGCTGTGGGTAGCAGTGCTAACTGGGAGGTGACTGCTTCTCCTTTGCTGTCTTTTCACCCTCTTAGATCTGCTGATGTAGCTGCTGGCGTTAAGGTTCTGTGACCCACTTCTGACAAAAGAATTCTGATCTGGGGGAAAACAAAACAAATGCTTGTAAGTCTCAGGGTTAAGCCTGAACATTTTACCTGATAGGATCTTGGAGTTCTCACGTGAGAAGTTTAGCTGGCAGATCTGCAGGGTGAGGCACTGCCCTGGAGTGGGAGACAGAGACCGATCTTGTTCTATATTTTGTTGATGGCCAAAACAAAGCATTTGTGACTTTAGTGGTGCAGCCATTGCAGCCTGTAATTGTTGAGGGAATGCCACTAGCACCATGGCAAACCTCAGCTTTCCCTTAAGGCAGCAAGAATCCATTGAGAATATACTGAGTTATTGGCTGTGTGGTGGCAGTGGTGTAAGTAAATAGTGTTTAACTTGAACTGAGGCTAATTTCATTTTCATAACTGTATGCCTCTGAACCTGATAACTCAGCACAGTAAACCAGTGTTATACCAAGTGGTATGCCATTGAGGAAAAGAGAAGAAATAAGAGCAAACTAGTAATAGATATCTCCAAAAGGGCATTTAAGAACACATTTGTTCTGCACTTGTTTATTTTCAGAAACAGAAGCACTGATTGTCTCTTCTTGGACAAACTTTGTTTCCGAGTATAATATCAAAAAGGATTAGCAGTTGGCTTGATCTCACTGATTTACTAAAAACTACAAGAATAGGTCTAGCAGTAGATTTCTTATGCTTCCTTGAAAAAAAAAAAAAGAAGATTAAACTGGAAGAAGAGCTGTAAAAATTGTACACAAAATGTTTCTTAGTGAAGAAATACAGTGTAATAATGGCATGTATTCTATCCACAAAGATATCTGCCACTGAATACAGAATCATATGTGTCAGCTCCCCTTAAAATAAAATTTAAAATTTCCATTTAAAAATACAGATTTTGCTCAAAGGAATCATGTGCATGATAGCAAGCTCCTCCCAGCAAGTTTTAATTTGAATAGTTTGCAACCAAGAAATTAGATATTTACCTCCCACTCCCCCCTCCCTACTTCTAGGTCAGAGATTCTCTGTGCCCTTTTATAGCCTCACATAAAACTGCACTTCTGGAGACGGAGTACATTACAGTGGTCATCAGCCATTCTTCCCTGTCTCTGCTCTTCCCTTCAGCTAGGACAAATCTCCAAGCAAATCCTGTGCTACTGTGGAAGTCTAGTAGCAGTGTAACAGAGTTTTGTAAAGGCTGATAATTTCATGCTTGGATATTGTCACTCTCCAGATCTTTGTCAGGTCTGTCAGGTGAAGGCACTCCACTGGAGATGGTGCTAATGTATCAGGCTGCCATCAATGACAAATCGAGGAGTTTTCATGAACTGAGAAGGTGAATTGACAGAATAACACCAGTCTGGGGTCTTAAGTCAAAGGAAGTTTCTCTGCAGGTAGAAATTCATCCAGGTGCCACCTTCTGCTCGTTGGCGTCACCTCTGCTTTGTGCAAGGTCAAAGTCCATTGTCTGTTTTATGTTCCCAGGATGATCTTTGTGACCTTTTCTACCTGCTATGTGCTTTCCTCTTGGGATTAACTCTTTCCTCTGAAATGAAACAAGAGAGAAGGAAGTGTCCAGACAGTCTCTGAACCTCTGTAGCAAGTTTCTTGGCAGCCCTATAGCAGTACTCCTCTCCAACAACTGCAGGTCAGTCTCCTGGCAGGCGTACATCACTATGTCTCTCACTTGAAGCCAAAGGAAAAATTCTGATGATTTTAGAAGCAGCTGGCATAACTCCAACTTACATAAAGCCTAAATGCAACTGTTGGACAATAGGCATCTTCACCATGTACATCTGCTATTTTCTGGAGTCAAGTAGTCTTGTAAAGCATCTTGCATGACCCACTTCAGGTTAGACTACTTTAATTCTAGGTGAATGCATGTTTCATGCTATAGGCATGTCTGTCAGCAGTTTTCAAGAGTTTAGGGAAACCTGAGTATTACTTACTTCCAAACCCCATCACCCGTTTTGGAAAAAAATAATCTTACTGCTACCTCCAAAGTGTGTCTGATGGAAGTTCATCTCCATTTCATTTGAGTAATATTGATTGTGAAAGCCATGGACTGAATGTAAACATGTAAGGTAGTAGCTGTGCATTTCAGAGTATAATACCAAAAGGATTAGCAGTATTTCCAACTATTTATTGTGAGCCTGTATAAACAGTTGAGAACACATGAACAACCAGTTAACTTAGATCTACAGCAAGGGAGGGCAAGGGTTTACTGTAGAAGTGATGTGGAAAAACCCACAAGTGTTCTCGAGAGGAATTTAAGGGGTAAATAATATATAGTTCCTCTTCTTTAATTAGATTTCTTGGC
Organism: Pedionomus torquatus; assembly: GCA_013398155.1. NCBI lineage: Eukaryota > Metazoa > Chordata > Aves > Charadriiformes > Pedionomidae > Pedionomus > Pedionomus torquatus. The sequence goes on from VZRU01008877.1 coordinate 75,173, forward strand.
TAATTTAAACAACAGCTTTAAATTCTGAAAGGTTCTCTTCTCTTTACACTTTTAGTTATAATAAATCTCTGAGTTTCCACACAATTCCCAAGGCAAGGCAGGGCTAGTAGCCATGGCCTTCCAAGGCCATGTGTCTGAATGGCCTTCAGGAACCAGCTCTCTAGATAATTAGTGTTGAAGTGCAGGACTGCTAGCACTGGCAAGGAACTTGTTCTAGTAGTAGAAGTCTGTGTTGCAATTATCCTGTCCCTGTTCTAGTCCTGTCTCCCTAACTAAATTGTGCCTAATTGACCCCCAGTATCTGGCAGTAGACTCTGACAGAATCCCTAGATGAGCACTCCCTGAGCTCCTGAGGAACAAAAGTGCTTGGCTCTAACCTTCCTTTATACCTAAAAATCTTGCATTACTGTACTTTAAACTAGAGTTTGTCCAAAGCTGGCTATCTCTGAGCAGAGTTGCCTATTCAGGCAGTGGTGAAAAGAAATCATCGCTCCTGTAGTTTTGAAGGGAGCTGGAGCAGGCCCTCTGAAGGTGAAGCACAGCTATGGGAGGACATCAGACATCTTCTCCATAAATACCTTGGAGTGTATTTCCATGCTTTTTCCTTCGCGAGGTGATGTCTGTGGGTAAGCATGGCATGGCTTGTTTACTGTTGCACCTGGATCCAGACAGCATGTCAGGATTTTGGGAAATCGAGGCTTTTATCTACAATAGAATTCTTATAATGCTAGAATTTTCTTTGAAATCAATGGAGGTAAGTAGTTAGCGCTATTAGGCCCATCACTCTGTGGGACTATTTTAAAAAAAAAATTCGTATGTCCTACAATATCATCCACAAGCAACCCGAAGTGGAAATAAATGTGAGAACAACAGATCGCATTAAAAAAAAAAAAAAAATCTGATTGCCTACAAGCTCTCTACAACTCTACAAATATTTTCAGATAGCTGCAAAAGCTGTAGGTAGGCTTTATACAGATTTTCTTCTTACAGCACCTAATTTTAGGCTTAAAATGAACAGGTTTGTGTGTGTTACATAGGCACAGAGCAACTCCAGCTTTTTGGCTAACTATCTGCTATCTAAATCTATTTTTTAAATTCCAAGAAGTCACTGTGATATGACAGATGTATTGAGTTTTGAGAAGTGAAGCAATGAAAGCACAGTCCAAGAATGCAGGATAGCACTCAGTCCAGAGAAAAAGGGGTGGGAGGTAAAGAAGGGAAAAGGGAAAGAATAGGGGGAGGGGAAGACAACAAATACATTTTTTTTTTCAACAGGCTTCCAAACCACCAGAATATAATTAAACACCATTGTGGGAAGATTTCCCATGGCCAGTTAACTGAAACACTATAAAAGGGTGTCAGTCTCCTTAAGCCATTTAGGAGCCCAGATGGTCTGAAATGTTCCACTCAAGCACCTTTCCCTTTGGTAAGTGTTACAAACTGTCTGTTCTGCTCATTGGAAAAAGTTTTCTTTAGAAAAACAGCAGTAACAAAAAAATTCTCCTTTTAAGAAATTTGTCTCTTTGTATTCATTTATGACTGAAAAAGCTTTGATTTGAGTTCCTGAGATTCCTGCTGATTTTCCCTAGAAGCTATTTGACTTGTTTTGGTTTGTTATTTTTTTCTGTCTCTTTCTCCCTCTATACCACGCATATATATTCATGTTTAATTGTGAACACGTACACAAAGAGGCTAACATGATGCACTCAGGATTTTCAAAGGGTGATGAATTAAGTAAAGTAGACAAAGTCTTCCATATTATGTCTGCTATACACACTGATGTAGTTACGTGTGAATGGTGGTAAAATCTTACAGACCTCCAAGACTTTATAAAAGCAACATTATTATAGGAGATAAATGGCATCCACTGGTATTAATCATGCTTGCTGTAGTGGTCTAGATGTGGGAACAATGCTGGGTGATGCTTTTCTTGAAAATTTAAATATTTAAAATGTAGCTGCAAGCTCATTCAATTGGATTTGATAAATAGAAAAAAAAAATTAGTTCTGTGAATGGGAGGGAAAAGTGTGTGGAGATGGGTAGTGAGTATCACTTTCTAGGACACCTGACTGAAAAAGCGTAGAAGAAAAATAAAAATGTAGCAATGAACTATTAACCTTAGAATTTCAAGTCCTACTCTATTATATATGGAGAACCTGGAGAAACTACCACTTCTAAGGTCACTGGAAGAGCAGAAATAGGTTATATAGGCTGTCTTTGGCTGGTGGTGTTCGTTCTGAACATGCCTCTTGGAGACTTGTGCTCTCCTGTGGTTGATAGTTCTTCACAAAGATTTGGCCTCTGGATAGTAGGGTTTTTTAAACAGCTACCTACCTACTTACTAAGATCTTCTTTGCCCCTTTGGGGGAGTTGCTCACTCACTCACTGGAGTCCTGGCCAGTGGACCTGGCCCCTGCAGAGGTGCAGGACAGCATAGGCATGGTGCTTCCAGCTTAATTTCCTCTCTATTATGGGAAAAGTCCTGAACACAGTGCCAGAGCTCCCTCAAACTCCTCAGCAGAACTATGGAGAACTTCAGCTCAGTTGTGCAGAGGCAGAGAATCACTTACTCCTACCTCAGCAATTTAGGGGTAATTTATTCTATGCCATGCCTTCTACATGGAGTCTGCTGTCTTTCCAAATTATACCAATTGTTTCCACATCATTTGTATGTATTTGTGTGTGTTTATATATACATATTTAGTAAATAATAATCCCCAAAATAAATGTATCATTGCAGCAAGGATTCTGTCATCAGTAGCCACAGGAAAATATTTTTCTTCTCTATCTTTGTACCTGCCCTGCATAGTATAAGGGATAAAAGAATAAGTTAGAGATGAAAAAGAGCACCTTTAAATGCAGTCTGACCTCATGATTTCTAAACCTTGGGAGCACGTGTGCTTTCACCCTTCTCTTTCTTTGGGCTTACTTTTCTTAAGAGTATACCTTAAGAAACAAACCTCCCTTTCATCATGCAAGTTTGCTTTATACATAAAAACGTTGTTCAGTAATATGAAATTTCTCCTTCAAGAAGCTCATAAAAGAACAGTAGAATTAACACTATGTCTGAGTCCATACAGAAAGGCAGGAATCCCTAAACTAATTACACTTGTTAGCCATTTGTACACAAATATTTTTCTTGAGTACTTTTGATTATTACTTTGGTTCACGGAAGATTAAAAATTGAAGGTATTTCTAATAATCTTGTATTTTCTCTGCTATGCTTGACAGCAGAATTTCAATTCAGATATTTAATAAGTAAGCTTATTATTTTTGATGAAATAGAGTATTTATGACTTGTCAGATAAAATGAAAACAAATGAAGACATGCACAGTTTATACTCATAATTTCAGCTATTACTTCAGATTTCATTGATACTAAAATATTTCTAGAACAAGCATGGGCCAAACTGTATTCTCAGTTATACTATAAATCAAGAACAGAACCATGGAGAATGATGGACAATCACTGGAATTTTGCCATGTATGTGAAATAGCAGTAAAATACACGAATAACAAGTTATACAAACACAGTATATAATTTCAGCTGCCTGAAGAGACAGCAAAAATGTCCTGCAGAACCACTTGCCAAAACTTTCAACACTTGGCACCTGAAGATGCCCATTTTCCTTTGGTATTGGTCAAGGTCTGTTCCCACTGATGTCAGAGATTTGTCCACATCAGGTTTTAGAGTGTTCCTCCTTAGGCAACAGGGATTGAGAGCTAGCTTTCCTAGACTGTTCTGCAAGAGACTGTGTTTTATCAATGCTGTCAGAAAAAGGGAGCAATGTGGATTTTCAGGAATTTTTAAGGGAAAGCATCCATTTTCTTAGAGCAGTGCCACAGGTGCCTGATGATGAGGGTAGTCCAAGGGCAGTCATGTCCTGGGCTGGGGTGTGGGTAAGGAAGGTGCTGGCCTGTTGCGTGCCTGCAACATTAGTGCAGGGAAGGACTGAGGATGAGGGACCAGTCTGTAGTGCAGGTCCCAGAGACAGTGGGCAGAGGATCCAGGCAAGGCTTCTCCAGGACCTGTTTTATTCAGCTCTTCCTCACAAATGAGCTGTTCTTCCAAGAGCCAGACCCAGCCTGCAGTGCTGCTGGCAGCTGCTCTGGCTCCAAGTGCAGGCAGCTGTGGGTGTAGTATTTCCATAAAGCAGGATGTTTTCAGGAATGGACAGATCATAGCCTGAGACTGGGGGGAATATTTACTAGATAATTTACTTAAGATTTATTAATGTGAATTACTGTCCTGGTTTGAGCAACATGGGACTACATTCTCCTCTAATGCCTGGGAAATCTGTACTTTTAGAAGGCTCTAATGTCTGAATTTGTGAAAATACTTCACAGACAGCCGTGGTACGCAGGCTTCAAGGTCTCAGTGTTTTTGAGTTAGCCAGGTAAAGAGATGAGGAGTGAGACCCAGGCACTTGACCCAAGCTGGCCAACAGTATTATTTCATACCTTGAATGTCACATTCAATATAAATTAGAAAGTTTGCTGAGAAGATTCTCTTCCTTGATGGCTGCAATCCTGAGAACTTCTTGCCCTGGTGCCAGTCCCCTGAGCCCTTCCTCCTGAAACCGTAATGCTTGCAGTGTCTGACTGGCTGTGCACAGCTTCCTACTGATAGAATTGGCTGAGTATAACCTTTATATATTTTATATTCATATTGGGATCAATGTGAGGTCTTCAGTATTATTAATGTTAATGTTCTAGTCTTACTTTATTAAATCTATTTACAGTTCAATCATCAGCTTTCCTTGTTTTTCCCTATTCCCCTTCCTGGGTGGGGAGGAATCATTGGGTGATACAATAATTGTCTAAATGACAGTAAATTGCTGTGGGTTTCTCAAGTCATAACAATTACTTTTGCTTTTAAAAGCCTGCTAGCTGGCAACCGAACTAGCACATTGAGGGCTTCACTTTATAGAGAGGCTCAGGAATGACCCTCTGTGACTCATCACTCACGCAGACATTAAAAGTCCTATTTTCCACATGGAGGTGGAAGCCCAACAAGGCCCACAGTGAAATAGCCTTTATCTGGAATAGGTTTACTCCTGCAACTCTTCATATTCAGTCTAGGGCAAATAGAAAAGCTCACCATTAAATGATACTTTTCCTCCCTGTTTCATACCAGCTAATGAGAGCAGTGACTCCTCTGGTTGTTCATTTATTTCCATAAACTTTCAGCATCTGATGGATACTGAATATCAGCTAAAATAAGTTCACAAAAATCAAGCCTCAGAACACAGTCTTACTCCCACTAAAATCAGCAGAAGCTAGGTCATCTGTCATTGTGCTAAAGGCTTTTCACCATGGATTACTTTAAAAAATAAAATTAAAAACTTTCATGGAAAATAGTAGTATTTCTATATGAGATACCCAGTCTTCCTGAAACATGCTCATTCATTAAGGGTTAATAGCTGTTCAAAAGATCTTTTTTTTTAATAATAATTACCATTTAATTATCAGGTGACTAGTTAAGTGCTTTCCATTTCCCCCCAAATTTAAAAAAAAAAAAATCAAAGCAAGATGCATCTAGATACCTCAATAGAGCTGTCTCTTCCTGATAAACATGTGTGGTTAAAGACCAGCTTCTTCAGCTTTCTGACTGTAAGCCATTCTTTTCACCTCCCTCAGAGAGGATGCTCAGTGGACTCTGCCTTGAGATGAAGGTTCTGCTGGCTTTGTTCTTCATCCTCCTTGCGACACACACATCTGTTTCCCAGAACACTGGTATTTTATTATTTTTTTTTTCTTAATCCAATTCTTAAGGGGGGGTGGTGGTGGTGGTGGAACTTTGCTTGCCATTTTTTGCACTAAATAGTGACCAGAAGCTTGAAAGGTTAAAGAAATTTCTGTGCACAGTAGCTGAAGCTGAGTTTGGCAACACGTGAAGCCTGAGGTGTAAGATACCATGTGGGAAATAGGGTGCGAGGTCATGTATGAGATAACAAGGTGTGAGGTGAGATTTGAGGTGTGATGAAGTTGAGGTGAGGTATGGGGTGTGAAGCAAGGTTTGAGAGGTGAGCCGAGGCTTGCAGGGTGAGTTAAAGGGTGAGGTGTGACCTGAGATTTTGGGAGTGAGGTGAAATTCAAGTTACAAACTGACATATGGGGTGTGAAGTGAGGGCTAAGGTGTGAGGGGAAGTATGAAAGGACATGTTGAGGAGATAAAAGGGGTGAGGAATGGATGAACTGGTGAGGCTGGCCATTTTCCAGAGTGCAACATAGCCTGAAAGTAGGATATTGGTCCCTGCCATCGCTTCACCTTGTAACTCCTGCCCACAGACACACAAGGATAGTGTAGCTGCCAGTCACCCCTTTACAGGGGTCCTGGGCATGTGCAAACATTGTTTGCTGTGGTCCTTTTTGCTGGATTTTTCATGCTGGCAATCTACCTTCCAACCCATTCCTCCATGTTTTTCATGAAATAGTGAACTCTCCCATTCTTGGAAAATTTTACCTACATAGTGACCTTGTGTGCAAGAGAGACCACCTAAGACTGATTGAGGTGTAAGCAAAGCAAAGTGAAGGTTTTATCGTAGTCCTGCTCTTTTTCATTTGTAATTTGTTGGGTTGCTAAGTGAAACTACAACTTGATGGAATATCTGGTTAATTTTGTCATGGTGCAGTTGACATGGTATTTCCCAGTCTCCAGGCATCCATTTTTCTGTGTGGTCATTATCACACTTAACTAAGGTGCAGAATTTCTTTCAAAGTCTCTTTTCTTGACAATTGCAATGTTCAACTAGGTTGCAGCTCCAGAAGAGAAAGGTGATGTAGCAAACTAAATTTTCTCTGTTTCAGTCCCTACAGATATTGTCCTCTTAGTTGACAGCTCCGACACTATGGAACATTCATCTCTTCGCTATGTGAAAAATTTTATGATCCGTATGATTGACAGACTACCAGTAGAGCCTAACAAGTTTCGGCTGGCACTTGCTCAGTACAGTGATACATTTTCCACTGAATTTATGCTGGACACTTACAGAAGAAAGGGTCCTATGGTGAAACATATCAGGAATGATTTCGTATTTAATGGTGGGAGTTCAGTGCAAATTGGAAAGGCTCTCATGGAGGCTTATGAAACCTTTTTCCAAACGTCAGAAGATGAAAAAGAAAAGCAACAAATCATTGTGCTTTTGACATCAGCACCCTCAGAAGATGATGCTCAAGAAGCTGCCAGAAACTTGCAGAGACTTGGAGTAAAGATAATAGCTATAGGGACAAAAGAAGCTCCATATAATGAACTTTTTGAATTGGCCACACCACCATTTTATTACAAAAATCCAGTGATAGCAGAGCTGCCTAAATTCTCAGAATATATGCCACAGATCATTGATGACATTATCCAAGTAAACATCTCAGACTTAATAAGTATGCCTGATTACAATGAGGTGGCTGTTCAAGAAGGTAAGTGGTGCTACTTAGTATCAGTCTCACAGAGAGTAATGATAATTTTCAGTGTTCCACTGAAAAAATAAATCAGAAAAATTGGACTATATTTCACCACATTTTCAAATACTAAGATAACTCTTGTATAAAGTTTAAAAAGGAACATCAGTTAGAAAATATTTCACCAGGGTTGTGGCTAGGTATCTGGTTCTGAACACTAGTTCAATACTGCATGTGCGATCTGTATTGTATATTGTGTGGTCTGGACAGAGAGGCAGCTGGAAGAGAGAAAAAAAAGAATGAGCACAACATCATCTGTGGGCTTTTCTTCAATGGAGTAGGCTTCCTTACGTTTCAACTGGACTAACAGCTCCATGGCAGATAAAATAGGGAGATCGCCTGTAGTCTTAATCTTTTCTCTCTCCTCTTTAGACTCCTTCTGCTTTTTAAGTGTGTATTGCATTCCTGAAATACAGGTTTTGGCATATGCAGTAGGCTCTGAACTGGAGCTTTAGTGCATGCCATATTTCTTCCCTAACTGTATCCTCGGTGAGAGCTGTCAGAGTCAACAGGCATGCAGGCTTTTGAGCAGCACGGTAAATTTCTATGCTGAAGATCAGACTTCACTGATGTATGGAACTTCTTACACATATTGTGACAGTGCATAATATTCGTATTTAAATGTACAGTACTAAAGTTCCATGGGATGAAGGCATTTGCAGTGAATTAGAAGGTATTACTATGAGATCAGGGCAGCTTTTTATTACTTTTACTACTTTTAAGATATTTGTCAGGTGGGTGGTCCTAAACCATGTATTTGTTGCATGGAATAAACATTATTTTCCTGGAGTTCTTCTGCTATCCAGAGGAACATTGGGAAGGGTCATGATTTGTTACAGTAGAGAGAGGTTGATCACACCAAGTAATTTCATGTCTCATTTCAGGCAACTCCTGTGTGGTTGTGCTACTTGGAGGCAGTGTGACTTTTACTGCTTTGAGCATTTCTGGCTGGCAGTTGTGTCATCCAGCTGCCTAAATTCTCCTTGGGAAGAGCTGCAAAGTAAAAGAAATATTAATTTTTAGTTGTATGCAAATTTCCTGATTTCCTGAAATCCTGAAAACTTTTGTGGGATAAACCTGTTTTACCACCTTGTCTGAAAGGTCTATGATATACAAGGATGTGTAGGATTTCCATTTAAAAAATCACTGAACTTTTTTTACTATGTGTTTTATTCCATTCTTTGAAAAACTTGTTTCCATTTCCATAACAACTGATATTAAAGGGGCTGTGAAGAACTAGTTGTATGAGAACATCTGTGCTGGGTTTTCATATGTGAAATGTTTTGAAATATTAACTGAAACCAGGCCCTTGATATTTGTAACTGAAAGAAGGCACAGGAATTTAAATTGTTTTCAAGAATTCAAATTCTGAGAGAAACTGAATACTTGAAAGCATTTTCTTTACTAGAAGTAATGTAATTAATTCATTTCCTTAATAAGAAATGTAAGATCTCACCGTTTCATCAAAATGCAGTAGCAGTCTGATCTTGAGGGATCATGGACATGGCAGGTTGTCAAAGACAGCAAGAATTTCAGATGTTGGGCAAGTTAGCATTTGTCTAGAACCCTGTCAGTTAAAGGTTGTAAGAGTGCAAAGGCTTCTTTAAAAAGTGAAAAATATGTAGGACCAGCTTCTAGGTATAAAAACTGTTTAAGCTTTTCTGTTCCTGTTCCTGGGCTGCTGCTGAGTGAGTACTATGTCACTTTATTGCCTCAACATTGTATTTTTTGGTGTCTGGAGACTTAGTTAAAAAATATTTATGCTATGTTTTTGTGTGGCCTCTGCAGATACTACAGATATTGTCCTGTTGCTTCCCAGCCAAGCGGACACAGAAAATGACATATTTCTTTACATGAAAGACTTTATTAGCAAATTGATATACAGTCTGCCACTGGAATCTAACCAATACCGTCTTGCACTTGTCCAGTACAATGATGATGTTCATGAAGAGTTTGAGCTGGACACATATAAAACAAAGGAGGATATGTTGATGCATGTGCAAAAATTGCAAGCATTGCAAGATGCGCCACTAAAAACTGGCAATGCCCTCCGGTACATTTCTGAAAGGTATTTCAAAGAACCAATTAATGGAGAAGATAGAAATCGGGTTTTAGTTGTCCTGTCTTCTTTGCCTTCTGAAGATGATGTGGAAGAGCCAGTGAAAATGTTACAAGACAATGGAGTAAAAGTGATAGCCCTTGGGATACATGAAGCTGTGGTACAAGAACTGACCTTGATGGCTACACAGCCATTCTCTTACTTTCTTGAGGAACGGGACTTCCCAATGTTTTCTCAAAATGTCTCCAATGTTATTGCAGAGTTCCAAATTGCTAGCAATAAAGAAGTAAAAGGTAATAAAATCAATGTGTGAGATGACATTTAAGGACTCAGACCTTTGGTCTGAGTCTAGCCACTGTAGGCCTCATGTACCTCCTCATCTCTAGCAATTTGTGTAGTGTTCAAAATTCATAGACTGCTGAAAAACAAAGAATAGAAATGTGTTTGCTGGGTTTTTGAATACTTTGCCCAACCTTAGCATGTTTCAAAATATGGAAGTATGAATATGGATGAAATGGACAGACTTTCATGCCCATGAAGTTTTGTCCTTGGAAATTTTCTTTAAACTTGGTGCTTTTACATGTGTAGGTGTGTGAGACTTCTACTCTCTGCTGCTAAAATGAATGGAAATGAAGTCATCTTTTTTTGCTTTTACGCATTGGTAATTGATACAACTAGTATCTGTTAAGGAAGTACAACTACTTATGAGACTATGAACCCTCCACAATTAGAGAATTAATGAATAATCTTTAAGAACCTTTAGCAAGTGTGAAAGAAAAACTTTATTTGACTTTCGATTATCAAATCCTCAATGGTTCGAGCTGAGAAGCTTAAACCTTTCATGTAGTGTTGAAAATGTGTATTGGGATTTTTCTTATATATCTATATCTATCTCAGAGGAGTGATTAAAAAATAAATAAACCCCCTGTACTTGAAGGTTTTTAGCATGCATGATCCAACCTGTATCGTTATGTATGTATCTTCTGGATCAATACACTAGAAAATACAGGCAAGAGTTGAAGTTACAAGAATGTGCTTCATATAAAACCCAAAACCTTTCAGTTATTATATATACTAGCTTTTCTGGTCTTTTGGTCTTTTATTTTAACTTAAAATGAGGTTTTATCAGTTTCTCATTTGGTAGCTTGTCATCTTTGGTTAAAAATGTTTTTGCAAACTTGTTTTAGAAGGATAAAATCATAGAATGTTTAGAGTTGGAAGGGACCTCAAACATTATAAGAGTTCCAACCCCTGCCATGGGCAGGGACACCTCACACTAGAGCAGATTGCTCAAAGCCCCAGGTTGTTTAAGCCTGGCCTTAAACACCTCCAGGGATGGGGCATCCACAACTTCTCTGGGCAACCTGTTCTAGTGCCTCACCACCCTCACAGGAAAGAATTTCTTCCTAATATCCAATCTAAATCTCCCCTCTTTCAATTTAAAACTGTTACCCCTTGTCCTGTCACTACACTTCCTGACAAAGAGTCCCTCTCCTGCTCTCCTGTAGGCTCCCTTCAGATACTGGGAGGCTGCAATAAGGTCTCCCCAGAGCATTCTCTTCTCCAGGCTGAACAGCCCCAGCTCCCCCAGCCTGTTCTCATAGGAGAGGTGCTCCAACCCTATAATCTTCTTTGTGGCTCTCTGCTGGACCCATTCCAAAAGTTCTATGTCCTTTCTCTGTTGAGGACTCCAGAGCTGGACACAGTACTCCAGGTGGGGTCTCACTAGCTCAGAGTAGAGGGGGAGAATCACCTCCCATGACCTGCTGGTCATGCTTCTTTTGATGCAGCCCAGGATGGAGTTGGCTTTCTGGGCTGTCAGTGCGCACTGTTGGCTCATGTTGAGCTTCTCATCCATGAGCACTCCCATTTTACTTGAAAATAAGAAAATCTTGTCTTAGGAATAAAAAAACCAAACAGTCCATAGTCAGTTAATTATAGAAACATTGTAGAAGATGGCCACTAATATGGTTTTGTTCTCATCCTTTTTCTGCAGTATGTGATGGAGGCTTGGTTGCTGATATTGCATTTATAGTTGATCGTGGTACTTCCAAGTCAAACTTCGAAGAACTAAAAGAATTCCTGCAAAACCTAGTATCCTCATTTGACGTGGAGGAGAATTGCATAAGAATTGGCCTGGTCATGTACACTCATGGACAAGAAGTGGTATCTCATCTGAACACAAACAAAACTGAAATTCTGCACATAATAAAGGACCATTCTGCTGGGTCAGGAAAAGCCCACACTGGTGCAGCTATTAATGTCACAAGGCTAGAACTCTTTACTGAAAGTGCTGGAAGCAGAAAGAAGCAAGGGGTAGAGCAAATAGCTGTTCTGATTGCCCACAGACTCTCTCAAGACAATGTGACTGATGCTTCTACTCTTCTGCGGAGAAGTGGCGTGACAGTGTTTGCCATAGGTGTTGAAAATGCTTCTGATCTAGAGCTGGTCCAGATAGCTTCTTACCCTCAGGAGCAGTATGTTACCAGTCTCAAGGTGTTTTCTGATCTGCAAAGGCAAAATACAATTTTTCAAAAGAAACTCTTGAATCAAATACAAAACGAGCTCTATGTCCAATCTGAAAGAGAAGAGATTCTCAAAACAGGTAAAGCTTTCAAAATAAATTCAGTTCTTTCCAGATAAAGGGGTTTTGACTGAAGACAATTCTGAACTATGATTGAGTTACTGAGAACTTTCTCATGCTCTCGAACTGAACTGTTCAGTTTGAACCTTTGAGAAAAAATTATATTTCAAGTTGAACATGGATTCCCATTTTTTTCACTAGCATACTGCTTACCCTTTATTTTGATCAAACCTAGAAAACTGATGAAGTGTACATCATGGGGGTTTTTGGCATATCTTAAACCATCTTGGGGGGTGTGTATGGGAAAAAATAAAGTGGGTGAAGTTTTCAGGTTGGTCTCGAAGTAGTAATAACAATAGAGCAGCCTGAGATATTTTATTAAAAATTACCAGTGGATTCTGTTTAAGAATACTAAAAGTCAGTTGTTTCCTGCTGTGGACTATCAGAACATTAACTTGGACTGCTGCTAGTCCACGGAACCTTATTCAACAGTAAAACCAGTCATAGTGGTTTAGTATGGCTATGTGATGATAGATGATAAATTCTGATGTATTAGCTGTATATTAGCTCTACTCAGAAGTCAGGGAATTTGCTTAAAAACATTTCAGTTGTGTTCGAGATATTCCAAGCTATCAGTTTTATTTTCTGTGAGGAAAGCAGTCATATAGCCATAGATAAATAAAGTTTTGTTTCTTGCTGCCATGCCTAAGATAGCTAGTGGGTTAAGTTTGCCAACTTTTATGTTACCAGATAGTTTATCCACGTATTAATTCATTATGTATTACAAAGGTAGTGGAGATAGGTGACCTGTCTATACATACAACAGCAATGTAACAGAGACTTTCTCATTCCATGTAGGATGCCTGGACACAGGAGCAGCTGATATTTATTTGCTTGTTAATGGTTCATCAAGTGTTAGCTACTTGGATTTTGTGGATATCAAGAATTTTTTGAAAGAAATTGTTAGACTGTTTGACATAGGAATAAACAAAGTTCGCTTTGGACTCGTGCAGTTTTCGCATTTCAATGAACTGGAATTTAAACTTGATAAATACACTTCAACAAGTGATCTGATAAAAGCGATTGAAAATGTTCGGCAAACAGGTGGAAATACCCATACAGGGGCAGCTTTGGCTTACATGAAGCCATTGTTTGAAGAGGCCAGGAGACCAGGAGTACCTTGCCATCTAGTTGTTCTCACAGATGGAAAGTCACACGATGATGTGAAGGAATCAGCCATGAAGCTCAGGGAAGACCAGATTAACATTTATGCCATTGGTGTGAGGGGAGCTAATGGAACTCAGCTTCATGAGATTGCAGGAGTGGAAAAGAGAGTGTACTTTGTACATGATTTTGACTTGCTGAAAGACATTAAAAATGAAGTTGTCAGAGAGATCTGTACTGAAAAAGGTAAGACCATGCTTTCACTTTGCCCTGACAACACAGAAAGTAAACAGATTCCTTTTGATTTAATAGAAAAATTATTTCATTAATGATGTAAGATACCTTTCTTTCTAGCCTGAACAATTTTGCTGTTAGTTGAAGCTTTTCAGATGGGTGATGGTGATTTTTGTGTATCTTAAGTGTTGGCCGATATTATGAAAAGGTTTTATGTTCAGAAAACAGCAAGAATCTCTTGTCTGTACATTACAGGCTTTATTCTCTGGTTGCCCAGGCAAGATGTGGATACCCCATCTTTGGAAGTGTTCAAGGTGGGGCCTGATGCTCAAGCTTTTGAGGATCATCATCTAGTGAAAAATGTCTCTGCCTGCAGCAGGGGGTTGGACTAGGTGATCTGTATCCATTCCAACCCAACCCATTCTATGATTCCATGATTCTATGTAGCTGAGCTACCAATGTCAAAGGCACCCAAAATTACGTATCACTGTAGAGCAACTAGGTCTATGTATGTATCTAATTTTGAACATACCTTTCTTAAAGCTAGCCATTGAGCCTGCTGTTTCCCTTATCTGAAGCAAGCCAGTCTCTCATATCGGGCATAGACAGGTACAGCATATCCGTCAAATAGGATTCTAGAACTGAGATTTGAGAAGTCAACATAAGACAATTTTACAATTTGAAGTAATGATGTAGAACTAAGTATTGTCTAAAAAGTAGCACTCACCAGGAAACGAGCAAAAGTTTTGCTGTACTAATATCTCCATCCCTCATTAATTTCTTACAACCCTATAAAACATTAATGAAAAAATGTGCTTAAATGTGACCCACCAGCGTGGAGGTTGTCCGTTTGTACCTACCTATTGTTTGGCTCACCTCTTTCTGTAAAACAAGTTCCTATTTCCTACCTCACTGAAAGGAAGAGAAAACTTCCAGGTTTCTCAGGCTCTAAAACTTGACCAGCCACAGGCCTTAGATTTTTGTTTTAGAAATTCCTTGCTGATCTTAAGGTGCTGCTTCAGTTGCTCGGCTGTGATATAGTGCTGACTGATCGAGTTGCAACTGAAGAAGGTAGTAATGCTCTTGTTCAGATCTGAGGGTGTAAAGGAGTTTAGTCACAGTCATAACTTATCGACGAACTAATAAAATCTAGAGTATGAGAAATTATGCTGAAATTTTTTCTTTTTCTGATGTTATTCTGTCTAAGCTGTTTATGTGTTATCTCAAAAAAAAGTAAAAAACCTTAAGCTTAAAAATCTGTTTTTCCTTGACAGTCTGCAAAGAAATGGAAGCTGATGTCATGTTTCTGTTGGACAGTTCTTCAAGTATTGGAGATGAGGATTTTCAAAAAATTAAAAACTTCACAAGGGAGCTGGTGAACATAATATATGTTGGTGCAGACAGAATGCAGATTGGTGTTGTCCAATTTAGCAACAAACCAAAGGAAGAGTTCAAGCTCAACACCTACTCCACCAAAAGAGATATACTCAGTGCTATTGATGGGATATCTCCCCTTCAGTCCAGCACGCTGACAGGAGAAGCACTGAAGTCCATGCTTAAATACTTTCAAGCCAGTCATGGTTCACGTCATGCAGTTAAAAAAGTTCTCATCTTGATCACAGATGGGGAATCACAAGATGAAGTTGAAGGCCCTGCCAAAGTACTCCGGCATGAAGGCATTATTATCTACTCTGTTGGAGTTTTTAGTGCAAACAAAACTCAGCTTGAAGAAATTAGTGGGAAGCGTGAGAGGGTATTCTATGTTGAAAATTTTGATATTCTAAGAAAGATAAGTAGCAACCTCATTTTTGAAGTGTGCGCTAGTACTCCTGATGATAGTAAGTATGGTAACTTTCAGTGATTTATTAATGTATGAACAGCCATGGGGTTTTTGTTCTGAACTTGTCACAATCACATGTTGCAGTCACAGAGCTGATTGCCTCTCTGTCCTAGCATTAGTTTGTCCCATGCAAATTCTCTGCTTCCCATTGCTTTGTCTCTGATAGGATCACTTCACGGATCTTCTAGTGTACCACTGCGTCACAGGGCTCTGACCACCCTGTTCACACTCTAGAGATCTAGCTGAGCATAGGTACCTGAGATTCTTTCCCTTGGGTGTATGAGATTAGATACCTACATGGAAAAGTACAGATCTTTCCTTAGGGTCAATAAACATAATGGAAAAATGGCTTCACTCACTCCTTCCTTTGAAGTCTAACTGACATCTAATTATGCATGCCTTTCAGCTGCTGTTTCTGTGGACTTCACATGGGAAAGAAAGGGGGCTTTTGATGACTCAATCTCTTCTTTTTTTTTTTTTTGAGTAGCAGTGTTAGAAGAGCCCACACTGTCACTTAATGCAGTTCTCTGGGGCCAGAGGCAGCTAGAGTGCAATCAGTGTCTTTGGCAAGAGGGCGTTTGTAATCTCACTTGAGATTTCTAATTCTTCTGTGTTTTCAAATGTTGCCCTTTCTGGACAAATCCAATTAAGAATTTGTGCCATTCTCTTCTTTAGTTATTTTTTCCCCCATATGTACATTAAATGAATGTAGTCACAGCAAACCACACTGGAAAGCAAGCTTGCATATGTAATCTTTACACACCTGGCTGGAAAAGTGAACTGGATTGGTTTTATTCTTGGGATGATACCTTTAACTGGGGGTATAAATGGGGAAAGTGATCAGGCTATCAGGCTGTAAAAAGAAGCAGATGGGATGTCCTGCTGCTCTGGGTTCTCATGGATATCAGCCATACTTGTGCAAACATGAGGGGATTTTAAAAAGCACTTGAGTAGCAACCATTGTCTGACTCGGTTGCACTAAGGCATGCTGAATTGCTGCAACAGTGCAAAAGACTTTAAAAGGTGACTACTTTCTGATCTCTCTGTTGTATAAAGGTAGAACATAGAGTAGCTTGCTAAAACTTGAATTCAACATTACTGCCTCAGTCATGGGAACTGCACTCATTTAAAAGAGGTGGAGTTAACTGTTGGGTTCAGTACTGAACTTTAGCCAGCATCCAGGTTTTGAGCTTTCAAAACTCCCTTTCTTTGCCTAGGGGTGGAGGAGTTAGGGGAGAGTAGGAAGAAGAGCAAAGCATAAGACATGCAATGGAGGTCTATTCAGAGGCCTAAGAGGTCCCAACAGTCAGTGTTCAAACATGTGACTATGTCTTTGAGGTACTGCAACACAGAACTTGTAACTAAGGAGAGTTTTAAAATACTACTACAATTAGCCAAGGTGCCAAACGTAATTTTTTCTTGTCAGCGTTTTTGGAAAAGGCATCAGTAGCATATGTAGTGAGAAAAGTCAGGTATAAACAGAGAAGCTTAGAATACAGTGAGTCACTAGCTATCATCTGTGCTGCTCTGTGCATCTGTAACTGGGAGAACACTGCCCTTCAGACAGACCAAGCTGTTCTCCCACCAGGGAGTAAGATGGGGGAAGGGTGTTAGCCCAGCTCTGTAGGAGGCAAACCTACTGTTATGTTTAATTCAGATATGAAATAAACATTTGGATTTTCTTCTGCTAGATGTTAAGCATGAACTTCCAAAATGTGCTCTATGCAAGAGGGAGGAAAGTTTCCTTCCTGTGGAAGGATAGATTTAGCTATTGTAAGCTAATAGAAATATTTCCACAATATCAACTGAAATAAGACAGTTTCTGTTTGCCTGATAAACCCTGTACTGTAATGTTCAGAGCAAAAGGATAGCATTTTTGATAACTAGGAAAACATTTAGTTTAGTCTAACTCTGCTCTGATTACTGCAATCATGGAGTTCATACTGAACAATCTCATAAGCAACAACAATCTGTCATATGTGCAACTTATTGAGAGCAACAAGACATTTATCTCTGCAAATGCCATTCAGTTAATAAAGTTATACCAACATTGCATAGAACTCCGAGAAACAGACTTGAGTTATAATAATCAGTAAGTTTCTGTATAATTTTACACATGAAATCTTCACTTTTCTCAATTTGCTTCTACAGAATGCAGAAGAGTGGAACGGTTAGACATTGTGTTTGTTATAGACAGCTCTGGAAGCATAGGCTTCTCACATTACCAGACCATGAAAAACTTCATAATTGCCCTGGTGAAACAATCTGATGTTGGCCCAGATGGAGTTCAGTTTGGAGCACTGAAATATTCTGATAGACCAGTAACGCTCTTCTACCTCAATAAATATACTACAAAAGTGGATATTATTGGGGCTATCCAGGGAGATGACCTTTTACAAGCTACAACTTACACGGCAAAGGCACTGATGCATTCAGAAATGTTCTTCACTGAAGAACACGGCAGCCGCAAGAACAAAGGAGTTCCCCAGGTGCTGATAGTGATAACTGATGGGGAATCCAATGATGCAAACATGCTGGATGATGTGTCCCAGAGATTAAGGAGCAAAGGAATTAATATCTACGCAGTTGGAGTTGAAGGAGCAAACCAAAATGAACTTCTAACAATGGCTGGATCAGAGGACAAATGTTTCTATGTGACTACCTTTGAAGGACTTGATAAGTTAACTGCAAATATAACAGATACTATCTGTGATATTTCAGTACCAGGTACGTATATACTATTCACTGTTGTGTTCAACTTTCTCTTCCCCTGCAACTGCATTTGAAGAAAAGCCTTGCAAAATCATCTATCAGATCAATACAGATAATACAATCTGTTCTCATTAATGTGATTTAAATTATAGTAATCTCTGTTTCCTTCTTGTTCAGTTCAGCTCTTGTAGTGGCTGCTCTTTTCTACCTTCTCCTGCCATCTTTTGACATGGACATAGCTATGACTGCTGTGCTTTACTTGGAAGTTATTCTTTCGGGACTAAGATGCATGATAAGCATGCTTTAGTTCTCGGGCAAGGGAGACACCTCATCTCTAAATCCATAAGAGTCTTAATTTTGTATATATACACAGGATGGGATTTATCTTACTTAGCTTTATATACCTGTCTATACCTGCCATATCTAGTCACTGTAGTTTCCCTTTCTAAGCAGCATGGAGAGAAACAGGTGTGTGAGTCATCTGACCTCTTTAGGCACTTGCATGAGACTGAGATGATGTGCCCTTGCCCTGTGGACATTTGGTTAGGCCAGTGCAATTTTGTTTGTTAAGTAAGTAAGGGGGAAATGTACCTATGGTTTTCTGCAACACACGTGCTTACAGGACTAGCTGTCTGGGACTAGATGTCTGAATTTCCATGTACATTACATTTTATGTGCTTAACTTTTCTTTTTATAGATCTATTTGTTGGCGGGGTGGGTGGTGTCAATATCACTAGTAGGATTATGGGAGGTAGAGGAAGGATTATTAATGATAGTCATAGTATTATGTATTTTATTAATAATATTTTTTTCTTTATCTTTGGCAGAGTGTCCAAAGAAAGCAGATATTATTTTCCTAATGGATGGTTCCAGAAACATAGATCAAGAAAACTTCAGGATAATGATGGACTTTGCGACAAGTGTAATCAGTCCGGCTGTTATTGCTCAAAACACCAAAATTGGCTTTGCTCTGTATGGTCATATCTATAAGGAAGAGTTCAGCCTAGGCATTTTTCCAAACAGATCAGAACTAGAATTTAAAATTCGAAGCATCAGACAACTTAAAGGACGCCAAAGTAATATTGAAAATGCACTCGAGAAAGTGAAACTCAATTTCCAACCAGAAAAGGGTAGCAGAATACATGAAAGTGTCCAACAGATTTTAGTGGTAATCATGACTGGACGAACAACTAGGAGGGCTGCAAGAGCAGCAGAAAGCCTGAGGAAGAGAGGTGTTGATATATATGCCATAGGTGTGGGAAATGTTGATCAGTCCCAGCTAACACAAATAACTGGATCATCAAGTAGGAAGTATGTCGTTGATGATTTTTCTAAATTGAAGACCATTAAAAAAAGACTGGTTGATGTTATTTGTGACGATACTAGAAAAGGTAAACATTCCTGAACCAAACTGTTCTAAGATCTCAGTCTGCTACTTTGAGTATGCTTCCCAGTCAGAGTGGTTCTTTAGAATACACTTGGTTGATCTTCTGCAACACTGTGAAAACAGAATAAAAAACTTCTGACTTGCATGAAGATAGTTGTCTCTGTGGAATAAATTAGCTACATCCAGTCTCTCTAAAATTACTGAAAGAAATTACTTGGATGTTTTCTCTTTGCTCCCTCCGTAGAATAAAGGATATGAGCTGATAAGCAAATAACCACCTCTGTCAGTTTGCATTGTGTTAGCTTCAGCCTTGCTGCACATGCAAATACTCTTTCCCAGGTCCATAAGGTAGTTCTTATTTTTTACCCTATTTTCTAGGGTAAAAAGACACATTTTAATAGCTACTGTGAATTTAGTAAGTTTTCTACAAATTGACACCTTGCTGTACTCATTAACTTATCCATATAATTTCTGCAAATTTGAGTTGATCCATAGAGATAAACAACACAGGCTTGAAGATTTTGGTTTTAGTCATTTGAACTTCTGTCCAAGCTTTAGGGCATATCATTTTTATTGGCTTCCATGGTCAAAGTACAGCTTTCCTACTTTGAGTACTAAAATAGGTTTTGTTTTTGGGTTGACAGCAACTCTGATGGCTTATCACCCAAACACTAATTTGAGGAAGTTAAGAGCAGTTACAACAATTGTGGAGCAGAAATAAAGTGTTACTAGCAATAGGTGTAATTATTAAAAATACACATTTTCTCTTCTCCTGAGTTGTCAACAGAAATAATATGAGAAAGACATTGATCCTCTAGAATACCCATGCAGTGACCCAGTCATACTAGAGATTAGACTGACCTCACATTTAATTAAATGAGGGACATGGTGGCAGTACTTCTCATTTTGTGGCATGTGCTTTCATTTCACTTCTGGTTTTCCCATTATCTCATATGTGGTGGGAAATTATGCTAAAATGCATATTGAGAGTTGGGGGCCCCTGCTCTGTCTACTGAAAGTGCAGAGCTGTCCATGCCACAGTGAACATGCAAACAATAGTGAAAAGCACAATGAGGAGCAAAGAAGGGAAATTATTTTGAATTGACCCAAATTAGGCATAACATTATTTCTTTTTAAAGTAATGAGAATAATACAGCAGTTATGTGTTAACTCTGCAGCATGTGTTAAAAACAAACATCCCTCTGATATCCTAAATAACACCTGCTCATTTGCCTGTAGCTGGGAAATAAAGGGAAGGAAGGGGCAAAAACTGATGAACGGAGAAGCACCTCTAGTGAAAAAATTTCTGAAATAGGTGCTAAGATTCCTATTAAGATGGCTCTCAGATTTGTTTTATGTGTATAATTGCCAAACACATTTTCAGTTGAAGGCATTTAGATGTATTTAGCAGCTGCATCTGTCCAATATACTTTTAATTTCCACAGCTTTTCTCTAGAAATTCATCTGAGTGGGTTTAGGATTAACATGCCTCTAAATGAATTAGAGACCTAAATATTCATTTCAGATAATGTACCTGAGTCTTGGAGATGACAGATTTCAGAGGCACCTGCCTATTTAGCTGATGTGCATTGATCTTCCTTTGTTGTGTTTTTTTTTTGTTTGTTTGTTTGTTTTTTTGTTTGTTTAGTTTTTTTGTTTGTTTGTTTGTTTTTTGGTTTTTTCTTCCGTTTTTCTTTACCTGAAATGAAATTCTTTTGATGCATTTATTTATGACTTTTCCAACAGTGGCTTGTTTTGTGGATATCACTGTGGGATTTGACATCTCATCACAGAGGGAAGGCCACCACTTATTTCATGGACAGACCAAACTGGAAAAACATTTCCCTGAGATTTTGCAAGCCCTCCTGTCAGTAACAGATGTGAGCTGCATTGTTGGGTCCAAGGCACAGAGCAGTGTGGCAGTTGAAGTGAAGAATACTGTTACTCCAGTATCCACAAAGTTCTACATTGACAGTGAATCTATCTGGCATAACCTGTCAAATGCTGTGATCAAGAGACCATCCCAACTTAATGTTGAGTTCTTGCAGTCGCTCTGGGAAACGTTTGACAGCAAGGATGAGACCCGGCAAAAAGTAATGTGATAACTTAGGCAAAATCTTTTGTTCAAAATTGTATAAGAAAGATTGAAATACAAATTTTCTTTGCTTCTGAATTATTTCATTTGTATGTTTTATGTCTTTCTAGGTATTACTTGTGTTTTCAGATGGTGTGGATGATGACTTAGAAGCACTTGAACAAAAATCTGAAGAACTTAAAATGAAAGGTATCTATTCTAGAAGAGTCAGAATGTTTAGTTTCTCGGGTGGCCTAGCAATGGGGTGAGAAGAAGTATTTAATTTTTTTCTGCAGAAAGGGCAGAGGGAAACTAGCAGCAAATAAAAGGAGTTACAGTCTCATATGCACAGTCAGTGTAAATCAGAATAGCTGCAGTGAAGTGAGATTGACAATGCCAGGTAAGACTGCCCGGCTTGGCCCTTATCTTTTTGGCCGGTAATGGATGTTTCAGAGAACACCTAATAACTGTGCTAAGTAAATACTAATGCCTCTTTGGGATGACTTCCCTATTTAGGGATTTTATGATCTGAAACAATCTTTCTTACAATGTTTAACTTTCCCACAGCCACATGTATCTGCATGTTGTGTTTCATCAATCAATCTGCATTGTCCTCAATATCTGTTATCACCCAAAAACCTAGCAGAATGGGGAGAAGTTGGCTTGAGTAGTTATCTTCCCACCTGCTCTGTAGGCTTTAGTGTCTGCATCAGCACCTGATTTCAGAGCCCAGGGTCAGAGAGGTAGGGCAGAGGGAATGGAGAAGCTGCCACAGGCTGAGCCCTTCTGATGTGTGCAGGAGACTGTCATGCAATAAACAGTAAAACACAGACCTGGAGATGAAAGGGCTAGATTTGCTAAAGGGGCTTCTGAATTGATACCAGTCCCTTTGGTGCGTGCTTATCTCTAATCCCATGCAGACATCTGTTGGCTGTTGTCTCTTCTCTCTTTTCTCAACAACAACTTTGCAAAGAATTCCCTGTTCTGAAAAATAGGAAGTGGCAAGAAGAGTGGAGTACAAAGGTGACAAGTGCAGGCAGTAAAATGGAGCATGAAAGTCCTTTTAGCAAAGATGCTCTAACTGCAGAGCAGTAATAATGCGAAGAACGTGAGGTCTCTTTTGATATGATGGCAGCTGCGTGGGAAAGATGAGAAGACAGATATTCCTAACAGCTTGATAACTGTACCAAAGGCTCTTTTCCTTGGAGTGCTGTGTATTGTTAGTCAGGTGTCCTATGTCAGTAAGCAAACTAGGTGTAGAAGTGTGATTTGGGATTGAGTTTTCAAATACCTTTGGTCTTAGGTTCGGCTGGTTTCTGTTTGTTTCTGGTTATTTTTGCTTTTGTTTGCTGGGGCTGTGCAGCATCATGCAGCTAAAGACTGCTCTAACCTCTGTTCAAATGAGTCAGCAGTCTGTCTACTAGATTCAGGAAACTTAAATGTAAACAGTTTGTTTGGATTTGAATATGCTGATATTACCAGCTGCATTGTACAACCGTATAAAAGAGACTCAGGACCAAGACAGAAACCTGGAAAAATACTGCTTGTTGCTATTCTGTGACCAGCATATTTTTCTGTGCATATGGTTCCTCCCTTAGGTCTCACCCTGGAATCCCAATATAACTGCATTTTCAACTGAATTGTTGCCTCACTATGCTTTTTCCCCTTTTAGAAGGAAGTAGACTTTTGACTTTTCTCTGTTGTTTATCTGAATGATCTGAGTTCAAGGGGAGCACTTCAGGACATTACTGCATAGGCTATCTCTTTGCTTCTTTTGCAACCCAAGAAAGTTTCTTGTGGCCGCAGGCTTACTCTAATTTCACGCTGGTGTCATCTTAGATCAATGTAAAGAGAATTCAGACCTGTAGTTTCTCTGATGTCTACCTCAGCTTTAGATCTGTGATTGTTGCAGATGGAATGATGACTTGGAGCCACAAATATTTATTATTATTTTAATGTAAAAAGAAATTAAAAATTCTGTTTTCCCTAAGAGCTGAATGATGAAGTGAATATTTGTGTTGACACCCAAATCAACCATATCATCTTGAATCATTAATTATTATTCAAATAGGAAGATTTTTATGTTGAGCCTTTTGTTGGCTCTTCATTGTCATTAGCATCTCATTTGAATCGCCCACATAATTGTATACCATCAAAAGTGTGGCTTTTACAGCTGTCATTCCTAGTAGGCATCATTCACCTGATGTATGGGATATATCATATCACAATGCATGTATAGTTAAGTATAAAAGAGATCATTTTTCAGTGGAACTTTATAGTATATAAAGTGGAATTTATAGTATAATATATAATGTCTGTATATATGTTTACTTATCTATAGTTATGCTATATCTGTTATATTTATGCATCTATACACTATGCATGTATAGATAAGGTACATAGACCATTTTTAAGTGGCACTTAAATTTGTTTTCATATTTTTTATACTTAGGTTTGGATGGTCTTATAACTGTTGCTCTGGAAGGAGCTTCCAACATTCAAAACCTCCTATCCATTGAATTTGGAAAAGGATTTGAATATGGCACTCGCTTAGATATTGGCATGACAGATATCGCTAGCAGGCTATCCAAGTTCTTGGTAAGTTTTTTGATAAGGAACCAACATACACAGTAAGATCTTGGGTAAAAGACCTGTACAATCAGATCATAAGTATCAAGTTTGGTAAATATGACTAACAAAGGAGTCATGCTATTAATAAAGCATAATGTCCAGTTGTATTCTTACAATGAGTGCTTTCAGTGAGAGCAGGAGCAGAGCCGTGAGGAAATTTTTGGAAAATACATTTTTACCTGCAGTAACTTCTTCTTTTTAAGAACAATATTGCTGAGAGGACCTGCTGCTGTTTGTCTTGCAAATGTACTGGGGAAGAAGGTCACATTGGAAATACCGGAAAACCAGGGATAAAGGTAGGAATACATCCTAGCTTTGTATTGCTAGGTTTGCATTATAAATGGTGATGGAAAGGTGCTTACAAACCTATGTTTTCTGGCATGATTTTGGTATATCTTCCAAAATGACCATATACAGTCTAAGAATGCAGAAGGAGGAATCAGTCTTTAGTTATGAGTAGTATGGAGGATGGGGGATGATGAGCTTATCTAAAGAGTCTATTATTGGTTTTGCTTAGCAACTTGCCTGCACTTTCCTAAAATGTCTTTCAGAGACTTCTACTTGGAGCCATCAGAAAGTTCCTAATGACTACTTGTATTCCTAATGACTGCATTATTTAACAGTCTTGGAACCACTTAGGGCAACAATCAGCTGTTTCTGCAGCAGTTCTAAAAACAACCAAAATATCATGAGGGCATTGCATTTCATTTTGATAAAAAAGATTTCCATTAAAGTCGATGGAAATCCTAGTCTGTAGCATTTCATTGGCAAAGTCCAAGATAGGTTTTCAGGAGAACTCACGGGACAGCTGCTATTCATACTGCTCTGCCAGGTCAGATGGTGGATTCATGCCTTGCTAGGGCAAACCACAGCCTCTGTCATTTACCAGAAGCATCTGTGGTCTCATATTTTGTTTAGTGCTGTGAGTTACACAGGAAACAGAGTGACCATAGAAGAAGATGCTCCTTCACAGCCTCAGTCCATAACCAGAATGAACTTTGCTGCTCCAAAAGACAAAGAACAAAGGAACCCCTTGCAGGGTAGCACTTCGCAGTGCTGATGACTGAGTGGGGTAAAATTTGGGGGATCAGACACTCTCTCTTTTTATCCTTCTGTCTCTCAGGAGAGAGTATATAGGAAGGCTTTTCACTTTCCAAAAAGCTCTCAAAAAGTACTGTGCCAGGATCAGCAGCTTCCCCCACCTGGCAGAAAAAAAAGACAACAGCTACTCACGAGAAGCCCTACCTCAGAATTTGGTATAACGGGTATTGTGCCAGGTTAGGTTTTCACTCTCCAAACATTATCTTCTTGCAAAAGAGGCCTCTGAATTCAAGTAGGAGCTTTTTGTCCTATCAGTCTTTTTTTGCATGGGGGCATGGAAATGGAAGATTGAAAAAATGTTCTCTTTTACCCTCTGTGTCTAAAACAGGGATCATTTAATACTGAAATATTAGGAGCCCTCATTAAGCCTGTGCTGAGACTGAAAGCCCAGGATGGCTGTTTCTGATGCAGTTTTCATCTCTGTAGAATCATGGGATAATGGAAATGGCCACCTTGGATTCAGAATCATACACGTTTTAAGACACTATCCCCACAATGTATTTGTTTGCCAGTATCCCTCTTTTTTTCTTGGACTACAAATCAGGGTGAACAGTGCACTCTCAATTTTTCTATAAAGATATGTTACATGAACTCTTTCAAAAGTAATCAGACTAGAAGAAAAAATTATATGAAAGAACAGTGTTAAATCAAAGACACTAAGAAAGTTTATAAGGTTTGTGGTTATAAAGAATACAGTCTGAAAAGAGATTGACTTCTAAAAATCTGCCTGGACTACAAAAGGAAGGACTCTACATGGAAGCTCTAAAATATCTGTCAAATCTATTTAGCAGTATTTTGGCTAACATCTACTCTAGGCCTTATTTCTAAATGTACACTCCTTACAAGGACCAATGCCAGACTCTTGGGTCAGATCCTTAGTTTGGCATATGTCAGAAGTAATGACTTGGAGAAGGCATGTTTTGTGCTGTGGATGGCAATTGTTCTTTGGTCTTCCTCAACATCCAGACTGACAAACATGGAGCCATTAAAGCAATTGAGTTCGTGCCAGTGTGGAGAAGCTTCAATCGTACATGATTAGAATGGTTTGGGTTGAAAGAGACCTTTGGAGATCACAAAGATGGAACAAAAATTGATTGACTACTATTGATAAAAAAGATATTCAAGAAGAAGGTACTTAAAGCAGAACTAGCCAAGTACATTTGTTTTCTACCTGAACCAATAAAACATTCTTCATAAAATTGCAAAATAAGCATTTATGTATGACAGATTATGAATCTTGTAGAAGATTTCCCTTTTGTTTGTTTTTGTTTGTTTGTTTGTTTGTTTTTCTATCAGCTTTTAAGGAATCAGTAAATTAAAATGTATCTCAGTGTTGTCTCCAAATGTTTAACTAGTTGCTGGAGACACTTAAAACTTTGGAATAGCTTTCCCTGGGGCCTAAAGTGACAGAAAATCGTTCACCCTGGAGCATCTAGTAAAAACATTGGGCCACCCTCAAATTCCAACGTGGGACAAAAAATGCATTATTGATGACTTAAAGTGTTAGTAACATTAGGGAAAATGTTAGGAAAAAAATGATCAGGAAAGAATATGTTTGTTATTCAAGCTTTTGGCAGTGTTTGAAGATGTTTGTAAGCAGAGGGACAGAATACACAAACAACAATATATTAGCCCATTTAGTTTTTCCAGGACTTCCCACCAGTTTCTGAAAGTGAACCTAGTATTATAGCATTATTTCTCATCTTTTCACTTCAGGGACCCAAAGGTCTTAAAGGCAACTTGGGATATCCTGGAGACGAAGGAGTACCGGTAAGTTTTAACACTTTAAAAACCTATGATTGTGAAAACTAATTGAGTAGGAAGAAAGGAAAGAACAGCTGAACTAGCTGGATAGTGAACTTGCAAAGCTCTATTACCTTTCAAGGTGAAAACTCCATCACATCACTTGACTATAACAGAGACAAGATGCTAAAACTTTCAGTAACTTTTCTTGGGATATAAAGGACACAGATTACAACAACCTGAATAGTTTATGTATGTGGCAGTGTGCCTACTTAGCAAAGCTACCTGGTAACTTATTTTTATTCCTGTAGAAGACTTCTACAAAAAGCATATTTTTATTTTGCTTGTAATTTTTTGTGTGTTTTCCTAAGTGGTTTCTGAAAAAATCAAAACCAGTCTTGTATAGGAAAACTAAAAGTGAACAAATTGAGACAAAACCAGTGATTTTCTGCAGAAGGAACTGTTAATAAGCCAGTTCTAGCTAGTTGTAACCAGCTCTTTAATCTAAACATCCATCCAAGTTCTTGAGAAGAAGACTTTCCAGGATTACAGGACCAGATCTCTCTACCAGATAAATTAGCTGCCAACATGTGTAAACCTCACATATATTTACACACTGGATTCTTCTTTTCTCTCTTTCAGGGCTCACGAGGACCACCTGGACTACAAGGACAACAAGGCAGCATGGGATGTCCAGGCAAAAGAGGTTTTAAGGTAAAGCAAAAATTTTGAAAATACTGCTTGATTGTGGTTTGAAACAATCTTTTGATGTTTTTTTTACATGTTTTTCTAACTATTGCCATCTTTTTTCTTTTTAGGGACTTCGAGGATTTGTTGGAGAAAAGGTACAGTATGATTTCAGACAGTCTGAGTTTGTGAATGCAGTACTCTTTAGGGCTTTGTCCTGCACTAAATTGACACCTTTTGCAGAGCTGTCAGTGAGTGTTAATTCAATGCTACATTTTTTTCAGCTGCTTTGCTGATGTCTCCCGTAGTACCCAACTTATAATGATGCTTAGGAAACATAGGAGAAATAAAACTTCAAGCATTAGTTCTTGTGTCTAGTTTTAATAAGGATTTTTTTCTTCTGTTGTAGGTTGGGCTTTGGGTTTTCTTTTCTTTACTTGGTCTATGTCTCCCTGTTCTTGATGGAGTTTGTAATTGTGCACTGGTTGTTTATGCAAAAAATTCATACACATTTGTACTATTTCAGGGTGACAACGGGGAAGATGGGAATGATGGATTTAGAGGAGAAGAGGTATTTTCTTTCTTTTGCCTTCTTGTCCTCAAAGCTACTGAGTGATAAAATTGAATTAATATACCGTGTTTTATCTTTAAGGGATCTCCTGGGGTTCCTGGAAAGAAAGGAGAAAAGGGTGACATTGGATATCCGGTAACATTTTGTTATCTTTTATTAGTCAGGGTTTGGATTTTAGAACAATATTATGGCTGTTTCGTGAAACTGTCCCTGTGAGAAATGTCTTTAAGAAACTCTCAAGCACAAGAAATAAACCATGTATTACAAAGTTATTCGCACGTTCTTTGTTTGAATTCCTGTCAGGATTACTATCCTGATATAATAATAATACAATACAGGACTTCCAGCATCTGAAGAAGAGCAAACTACCAATGAATAGCCTGCAGGTATTTTTGTTAATAGGGTATATATGCAAAAAATAGTTGCCTGAAGGATGTTTCTATTTAAAAGAGAATTTGAAGAATAATTGCAGTCTTCTAGGGGGGGCATTTTCTCATCAAGTAATTTCTATGTATGACTAGTTTTTATTTGGATAAAGATAAATATGAAGCCTCCTACCTCTGTAGTACCCTGGCAGGTTCACATACAAGAAATTTTTTTTAATCTGTTTGCCAACATCAGAGAGCCTGTTTTTCATAAAGCATGGAGCAGCCCTGTTGCCTTTCTACTTACCTTGTGGCCTGAAACAAAGTGTGACTTGGCACTGCAAATTGCAAAAAGATACTGCCTTGTAGCAGCTTCAGAAGACACTTGGAGAACTGACTATTTGTCTTTCCACTGATGAGACACCATTTGTAGAATGGCTAACTGAAGCAAGAAACCCAGCTTGGTAGATACTGAACATTTTGACTTGGTCTTATTTTAAGAACCCGACCTAACATCAACCCTCAGTGGGAATCAAGGTTCAGGCTATCAGTTACAGTTTAGCCTCCACAATTCAATGCCTTATAGTAGGAATGGCAGGCTGGTGGGTAGCCACCATGCAGGTCTGTGCATGAAAAATTTGAGCTTGCAGGAGCAGCAACTGGATACCTGTTTCAAGTCTGGAAAACAATACTGTCATGTAACTGCTTGGTACCTCACTTCCAGAAGAAACTGTTGTATCCTTTCTGCACTTACCCAGGTACCCAACAAGGCACAGAGCTGATTGCTACTCAGAAGACTCTGGATATTTACAAATAAGGCACCATTACATTCAAAACAGAAAATGTATGTTAGCATATGACTTTCAGTAATGTAGTCTACAAACAAAGTTCTTTCATATTTGGAATAATTTGTGTTTAGTTACAATAAGTATTTTGAATTCATTCCCTAGTTAAAAAACAAAACCAAGTTTCTCCCAAGTTTCTGGGTTTTTTTTAGGAGTGGAATTGGGAAAGATACTCGGAGTGAAACTATTTAAAAATGAAGGTTGAAAGATTTGAACCTGGACCTATTTCTTGGCAGTTCCTGCATGAAAGCAGTGTTTCAGGTTCTTACTGAAGTATGTTCTGCTTTCAGGGAAGTCCAGGAACAAGAGGATCCCCTGGAGACCGTGGCCAGAAGGGCTTTCAAGGAGATCCTGTATGGTTTTTTCAAGCGCATCATTATTTTCTAGATATTGACAGTCTTCTTATGTGGGCTCATAAGAGTTCATACAATTTCCTGTGCACCAAGGCAAAACTGAGACCTTCTGCCAGTGTGCTCACGTGATACCACAATGACTGTAGCATGTCTAATACATAGGCTTTTTGTTAACCCTTCATATATGTAAATCTTTCTATTCTTTTGCTAAAGAAGAATGTTTTGCAGTTTTTAGGTAGTTAGTACTACCAAATCTTTGATTTGTTCTCTCTAAACCAAACTCTTTCTAATATTGTATTGACTAAGGACATACTTGTTTATTTCACATTTCAGATTTTGTAAGAATAAGCATTCTTACTGGGAGGTGTTTCTCTTTTTCAGGGTAACCCTGGGTTGAGCAATGCAATAGCAGGACCAAAAGGCTTTGCAGGAGAAGAGGGGGAAGAGGTAATTGTTTAGAAATATGTGGAATTTGTGTGAGATAACTCCTTACCAGTTGTACAATTTCCTTTTCCTATCTGCATTATTTAAAATATATCTTTGCCTTAAGGGCATGGGAACTTAGCACTTATGAAATATGATACTAACAAAGAACTGAAAGGCCTTTGTCAGAAATACCACTGGAAAGGAGTGAATGCCATTGTCAGCATCAAACCTGACAACCAACTGATCTGATTTTAATGTGGAAATCATTCCAAATTTAAGAGGTGTTCTAATAACCACTGAATCCCATCGGCTCTGGGACCTGGGAACTCTTCATTCCCAATCACTAAAGCCCAGTCAAGTTGGACCTAGGAGGTCCAATAGATGCTGCTTGTCTTTGCAGTTTTGGCAAGCAGTGAGATTCAGCTTGTTCTTCAGAGAGGTAAACACACACAGAGGACAGCAGTGAAGTCAGACACACAGACAACCACAGGCAAAGTAACATTACCAGAACTCATGTGAAACACATGTACAGAGAGAAAAGACATGTTCCTCCTAACTGTTTGGATTCACAAGTGCAACCATATTCACAGATCCCTCAGATAACAGCATAGCTTCTAAATACATCTAAAATCCATGCCTGGACCATTTGCAAGGGAACAGAATGCTTTCCTTCTGGAATCAGTTGCAGGGGAAGCTCAGCTGTCTCCAGGGTAAAGCAACAGGTCCGCTTCTTGCACTTAGAGTGAACTAAACCAGATTTTGTCATCCAGATAAGAGACCTGAATCCCTCGCTGCTTTCAGGGAGAGCTGAAAGACTCAGTGAGCCTTTTTTCCTGTGATACAGCAGTACTGATGCTTGCCTCTTGTGCAACGCTTTCTAGCAAGCATATGTCCTCACAAGTGATCTCTGTCATTATCATAAGTGCAACAAAGGAAGAAACTGAGGCACAGAAAAAGGAAGTAACTTGCCCAATATCATCAAGCAGACTTGGAGCAGAGTCAGACATCTACCAACTCTCTAACCCCCAGACCTGTCTTCCTAACAAGGGCCTGCAGGAATAGTGCTATGAGCCAGGCCCATTCAGAGGTGTGTAACCGGTTGCTTTGATGAACAGTGCTACTTACTGAAAGACTTTGACAGAGAATTGTTGTTGTGGGGAATTCCTGCAAGACAGTTTTTGGTATTCTTAAAAGTTTGGCATGGAAAAATGGACAAAAGAAGAAACGAGAAATTGCAATGATGCTAAGGAAATTAAATTTTCCATTTACAGGGTGAGAGAGGACAAGAAGGTTCACCTGGCTCACCAGGAGATGTTGGCAACCCGGTGAGTTCCTTTAACAGTTAAAGGAAAGTTAAAGTTTAAACAGTTCCTTTAACTTCTACACAGTGCAAGTGAAAAATACTTAACTTTCCTGGGCTTGATTTAGTGGAAGAATGCTTTTTAGCCTCTACTTTGTATGCACTGTTGATAGAGTATTAAGTTTGGTGAGTAGCGATACTGTTATTGTTAAATAAAAATACCTTTTCCTATGCAATATTCAGAATGGCACTGGAGGCCAAAACTGGACTGCTGGTTTTGTAAGTTTGGGGTTTGGGTTTTTTTTGTAAAAGTTAATCTGAAAAGTTTTACTGAAGTAATTACAAGTTATCCACTTTTAACAGCATTCAGATGATACCTAACTTGGCCTCACAGCCATGTTTTTAATCTTGTTTTAGGGAATGCCAGGACAAAGAGGGCAGCAAGGACCAGAGGTGAGAACTATTATTTTCTTATTTCTGCCCTTTCCCATGTAGAAGCCTAATGAAGAATTTTGAAAAAAAGATAATTCAAAGTAGTTGCGATAGATACATTGGAGAAACACATATCTGTTAGATCTGTTAGATCACATTAGAAAAGGAGAAGAAGACACATGTTTGTTGTCATTTTAAAACAGGGCAGTCGTGGACAGCGTGGTGAGAATGGCTTGCAAGGAAAGCAAGGATACAAAGGACCTGAGGTAAACATTATTATTATTCACAAAAGGGGAAAAAAAACAGCACTAATGAGTTGTGTGTGTTAACCAAATTATTTTGTACACTTTGTTTTTCAGGGAGAAGAAGGCATTAATGGTCAAAAAGGACAGAGAGGAAGACCAGGACCTAAGGGTCCTCCAGTAAGTAATATGATGAAAGCATGCCATGTTGTTTAATTGTAAAGTACTGGATATGTAACCAACGGAGGACTGCAATCTGAATGTTTTTTCCTTACATTGATTTTTCAAGTTTCTTTTCAGTACATGGTATTGACCAGAAAAGGAGATATATATTGCTAAGAAAGAAAGGCAATAAAGAATTTCCATAAAGCTTAAATATTAATGATAAATTATCAGGTTTCTAATAATTTAGCCTTCCTGGCAATAGTGGAGAAAAAAGTAATAGAGTAAGGCGCTTCTGCATCAGTATTTTTTCCAAGCTGTGATAAACTCTGCAATTATACCTAATACATTGTTCTAGTTATCTGTAGCAAGCTACTAACACAGGACTTGACAGTTTTATTATAGTAAGCTACGACAAAAAAAAGGAGAAGAAAGGTCACAGGTTTGGTCATGCAGAAACTGTCAAGTATGAATTATATTATTGATCTAATAATTATCATCATTTTAGTTCTTTCGTTGGCAAAAACCTGTCTTACAGAAGTTTTCTGCCTTTGCTCCTTGGTCATCTTTCTAGGTGTACATCTTGTTCCAAGTGCTCTAGCTTTTTTTTTTTTTTTCTGTAAGAGCTTGCTTTCAAGAGTAGTGATGGTATGGATGGTTTTTTATGAGTTTATTAACCTTTTTGTTGTTCATGCTCTGACTTCCTACAGTCACCTGGGCATTGTCAACCATCTCTATAATTGTAGTTGAATAATTCAAAAGCAAACAGACTGATTTTCACAATCCAGTGGAATAATCTGGTCAGACAGGATAAAAGTTTGTAGTTAAATGCATCAAGTAATATATAAGAGCTAATACTTCTCAAATGTGTGTTGTCATAACCCCTCTTCTTGCCTTCCTGCTGATAGGCTTCCCAGTAACAGCTAAATACCAGGGGAGTCCCTTGCTTGCTCACTCCTTTCTCTGAAACTACCATTCTCTCTACCATTCCTCTGTCAACTGCCACACATTTCCCACCTCCCACACAGCTGTGTGTTTTCATGGTCTCCCTTCCGTTGTACTTCAGACATTTTTAGGGGATTATGGAGAAAGGGAAGTATGGCTGCTGCCTTTTGTACTGAGCCCATCAGTGATCACAAAACCAGCTCAACCTCCTGCTTTCTGGTCTGATTGTCCCTGCTCTGAACTTATCTGCAGGGCTACTGGGTGGAAAGCAGAAAGGTGAAGAATATTACTCTCTGCAATAATTTTTTCACCCATCTCATTTGTACAGTGTAGTGTCCACCCACACAAGATTTCCCCTTTCCTGATCAAGAGCTCTCTGGTAGACTAGGTAGATGATGCTGAGTCCCTACTCATGGCAGCCTTCACACATCTCCCTCCCTCACTGTTATGCTTTTGAAAATAAATACTGGCCACATTCAAGCAAACTGTTACTTCTCATTAAAAAATAGTGAGAATGCTAGTTGCTATTTATGAGGAAGTACAAGCTAAATTACTTATGTGGCTCCAGGTAGTTGAACTGCTAGTTGATTAGTGACTTCAAGGAGATGAGTCTTGTTTTCACTATAATGTTTATCCCTGAGACTTTGGTGATGAAAACGCAATCACATATATGAAAAGGAGGGGTCATATTGATGAGAGCATAAGGCTTCTCTCTATCTACTATCTCTGGGTTTACCAAATTAACATCTGATTATTTTTTTTTTAGAACCTCATCCTGTAGAATTGAAGCTATAGTTTAGTTGAGCACAACCTTGGTGC
Organism: Pedionomus torquatus; assembly: GCA_013398155.1. Classification (NCBI taxonomy): domain Eukaryota; kingdom Metazoa; phylum Chordata; class Aves; order Charadriiformes; family Pedionomidae; genus Pedionomus; species Pedionomus torquatus. Next base: position 109,307 of record VZRU01008877.1, read on the forward strand.
TGCGAAGTCACAGTCTCTCTAAGCCTTCTTTAGAATCAAATATAGTACACTGGGACTACCATGCCCTACTCTGCTTCTGATGTGAGCACCAACTTTACCAGTGTCTGGTTTTGGACTATAAATGTCCTGTAGATCACTCACATATGTCCTCTTTGCTATTCTGTTGCCAAATCCCAAGATTTTAATGGAAAAGAAAAACTGTTTTCACTTGTCTTTTTTCCAGAGGCCACTCAACATTCAAGGCTATATATCTTTTATGTTTTGTGCTTATCCATAAAAATGCTGTCTTTCTGTCATAAGAACAAGACCCTTAAAAAAGTATTTTCTGCAGATGTGAAATGTTTGCTGTTATTTTGGAAAGACAATCTTGAATGCTTCCTTGATGTGACAATTAATTTTTTATATGCATTCTTATTTCAAGATGTGTTTCCCAGCAAACAATTCACCATGGGAACCAACTGCTTATCTTTATCTTCCTCTGCCAATAGTGAGCTGAGGAGACTTCAGTTTGACTTCTGAAGCCCGTCTCTTGATTGAATTTAATTTATTTTTGTCAGTTCTGTCCAAATAGTGTCCATTTTTCTCATTTTCTTCAATGTTTTCCTACCAGTCCTAGGCATTTTGATGGAACATACCGTGTAGATGTTAATGTTGTGTTTATTTGGAATTGTGGTGTTCAGTGACCAAAAAGGGAATAGAATTCCTGTCTTCCAATTAGCACTCAAATTGTCATGCTGTGTGAGGTGGGTCACAACCATCAACTAGTGACGAGGCATCATGTCTGACCACATTTTTTCCTTGCCCAGTATTTGAAAACCTTTTCTTAGAGAGATTTTGTATCAGAACATTTTTATACAATACACTATGTGTTGGCATAGGACACCCAGGACTGCTATTGTGTTTTTAATAATGTCCCTAGTGACTCCTCTCCATAGCAGATGCACCATTATTCTAGGAAGCAGAGTCACACCCTGTTAGAAAAAAACATGAGATTCAAGTAGTCAGTCCTGAGCTGATCAGCAGCAGAGGAAGGAGAGGCAGAGCAGAAAGCCAGGAGTAGTAGGCTCTCCCAGGAACACAAAGTTGGTCACAGATCCCCTAGAGCAAAGGCAGACAAACTGCTTAATCCGTTAGACTTTGTTTCCTGCTGTAATTTACCACACGGAAAATGTCTCTTGTTCAGGTAATGTCATTTTTCTCCATGAATGAATGCTGCGTGGTTACGCAGTTCCTTGTATCTATGAAGCTGTTTGTTGTCAATAATAGTTTTGTTATCTGACCATATCAACTTCTCTTTGGAAAGAAAATATTCAACTCCCTTATGCTCTAAAATAGTCCATGCTGAATACACTGTCATTTGAAGCATTTCAGTTGAAAATACAGTCCTGTATTACAGGAAGACATTTTTTCTTCTGCTTTTATGGCATTATTATCTGGAATGACTCTATTCTGTGGTCTTTTAATGTTTTCACTCAAGCTAACTGTTCCAGTTTTCATTTCTTTTTCAAATATTATGTGATATGCTGCTCTGGACACTGGAGAAAGCACTGGCCTTTCTGACTTACCTTCTCTGAACAACTCAGTGACCTGTGAGATCCAAAGAGTTTTTAATATTTCTATCCTGTGTTTTAGAGTACAAATATTTAATTCACAACATTCCAATCCTCACCTAAGTCCACGGCTCGGTGTTGCTGGATTTTTTGCTACTGTTGTAAAAGAAATAAAATGCTGCAGTTGTTCGACAGCTTTATGATGTGTGCCTTACTTAGGGCATAAGTAAACCAATTTCCAGTCTCACTACACATATTTGTAAATACCCTGAGGGATGACAGAGATAGAAACCTCCATGATCTGTCCTATTTGGAGAAAAAAGTGCTTGTTGCTGCATCCATTGTAAAGAGAATGCAGAAGAGTACTTTTCCTATTCATTACCCCATAATGAGACCTGTTTGTTTAAAAAAAATGCTAAAGAAATGGAGAGAGCTCTTTCTTTCTGTCTGTGCATTTTCTACACCCGTTTAAAAAAATAGGCATGTGCTTCTTTAGAAACATATTAATTTTGGTCTTTGAGATTTGTTACATATATGTCTGTGGTCATGTTCAGTAGCAGAAGGCATCAATCAGTTTCTGGAAGCCAGCTGTGAAGGGCTGGGAGGGTAGATCTGCCTTTGCTCCAATGTATTATCCAAACCATCTGTTCATTTGCTTCAGAACATCTTTAGAGTAGCGTGGCTTTCTTTAGAAAAGTGTGGCAGCTACTCTTTGGCTACAAATACGAGGTCAGGATGCTAACCTGGCTTGCTCAAGCAAAGTTGTCATTGCTACTGATACAGTACAGGCTGTTCTGTCAGTGTTTTGTCCTGCAGGTTTTTAAATGGCCACAGATGTGGACAGCTGCTAGTAATTTTGTTGAGTTATTTTTGCTAAGTATAGAGTATAAGGACAAATAATAGTACCTGTTTGCAACTCACAGAAGAAAAGATTGGTATGATGAAAATTAATGAGTTATCTCAATAAAAGTAGTAATAGCGTGTTGTGGTTTCAGCCAAATTTACCAAAACCAGATTGACAGATGGCCCTTCCTCCTCCCTTTAAGGTAAAAAAA
>VZRU01008877.1:112202-163853 GCA_013398155.1 Pedionomus torquatus
ATTCCAGATCTGGAGTCAGGAATGCTCAGATCTGGGTCAAAGGCAGGTGAACAGGCAGGGTCCTCCTCAGACGTTGGCCATCAAAGAAATAAAATTGACCCTTTGATCCCCCAGCTTTTACACCTACCATGATGCGGATGGGATGGAATACCCTTGTTGATCAGTTTTGGGTCACTTGTCCTGTCTGTCCCTCCTTGCAGGTGGGACCCCTTTAAACTTTTCTGCTTCCAACTCTCCAGCGGGGCAAATAACAAAATTACCTGACCTTAGCTGTTATAACAATATGTATAAGCAAGGGTCTCTCTGCATACCACTCCTTGGTATAATCAGGTCTTATCACTGTGAGACAAAATGGTTCTGAACAATGTGCTGTTAATTTCAGAGTTTAGTTAGTTAGAAGAGGCCCATTTAAGACGGGAGATTTACATTAGATGCCACTAAGAAATTCTTTCCTCTGAGGGTGGTGAGACACTGGATCAGGTTGCCCAGAGAAGTTGTGGGTGCCCCATCCCTGGAGGTGTTTAAGGCCAGGTGGGATGGGGCATTGAGCAACCTGCTCTAGTGTGACCAACCCTCCGTGGCAGGGGGTTGGAACTCAATGATCTTTAAGGTCCCTTCCAACTCTAACCGTTCTATGACTCTATGATTTAGTTGATAGTGTATAAGTTAGTTATTGTCATTATGCAGCCAGATATTGCAGAGAAAAGATAAACTAAAGGATGCGGCAAAGTGTGGTTAAACCAAATTCTTATTTTAAAAAATACCTATGTTGGATTAAAGTCCTGGAGAAAATAGGATGATGTTGTCTGACCCACTTGCAAGATACACTCTATCAATATACTTAATTTTAACTTACAAGTAATATAATAGCACTACAGTTTTCTTCCATTTAGTTTCCTCCTCCTTAGTCATTCTGTTCAACTGTGGATTGCAGATGAATCCCAGAGTCAAACAGGAAGCTTGAAGTGGAGGTAGAAGCTGGTCTCATTGATATTTTGTGTTATCTGGAAGGTCTACCTTTTTCCTGAAACTGTGAGGGCTTCTTTCTAGGGGAGGGCTGTACGGAGGCATAGATGGTTATAGTGATTATGTAGCCTATAAATGTTTATGGGATTAGTCAATATTTATAAAATTAAGTTCAACCTGGAAAAGATTCTGTGTGTTTTATCTGCTTTCTTATTTTATATTGTAGCATTTGTCTCCTTTTATTTATTTCAGAATAACCCAGGAACTATGGGTCCAGCAGGGGCTCCTGGAGCTCCTGGGAAAACAGGAATTAAAGTAAGTTTCTTTTAACTAAATTGCTCTATTAATTTTGTCTCTTTAATTCCCTCCCTTAACGTTGTTGATTTAAAAAATATTTTGCCAATTCTGTTCTTGAGATCCCCATCTGGACCAAAGGGTTTCTAAAGGATCAGTGTCTTGATCTGAGTAGGAGTTATGCATTAAAGTTCAAATAAGCTTTATCATGTTTCTTTTTGGATTGCAGTTTGTTTGGTACTTAAATACTTTTGAAGAAATCCCAAGCAAGCACAGCCAGCATAGATGTGGCCACAGCTGTGAGCACAGCTGCACAGAGCTTTAGAGTATAGTCTTCTTAGATCAGGAATTTCTCATATTTGAAAAGCCTCTTTCTGCTGAAGTGTGAACGAGAAAGTTCAGGAAAGCAGACTTTTAAATGGATCAGGACTTACTCTCTGGATAGTTTGTTGATTCTGTAAGTTGATAAGCTGTTCGTAAGTGCTTGATAAGGCTAGTATCAATTGCATGGTAAAACTTGTTGTCTTGTGTAGTTCTTCCATTAGGACCTAACAGTTCATGTTTGTTTGTTTTATGCTTCCCTAAAGAAAATGTAAGCTCTATGCCAGCCTAAAATAGCTGTTAAAGAGGGACTGGGGGGAGGGGGAAGCTTCACATAACCAGAGATCAGAAGAAGTGATTCCAATAAAAGTATTGTAATAGAGGTTCAGTGTTCCCTTCCAATTCAAACTTTCAGAATCATGATAAGTCAAAAATCCAAAAGACGATCAATCTTTATGGTGAAAGTGTAAGATGTTTGAAATGCTTTATTTATGCATTTTAGGATATGCAGGATATCTCAAAATAAACAATCATAAATTTAATAGGCATATAAATTTGGGTGTCTCAGGGTACACACAAAATTTCCTTGGAGTGATGTCACTCACGTTTGTACATCTAAATAAAGGATAAGTGCAAAGTTGCTTTTAACGTGAAAGTTCAGCTTAAGGTACTTTTTTACCTGCAATTCTGAGGATGCTTATCTGATTTTATAAATCGTAAGAAAGTAGCCTGAAGGTAATAGTGTTGTTATATCTTCTTTCAGATTAGTCAAATTCCTTCATATTTGTGTACGACTGTGTTGGATTTGTCAACTAGTATAGTCAGAGAGTTATTTCACAGGATGAAGGAAATTCTTCCATGCCTTTTGAAACTGCATTGTAAAGCTGTGAGCTGACTTTTTGGAGCCAGTGATTTTACCCTTTAACAGTCATAATTTCTCATACTTTGATAAAGGCTGTTTTACCTGGCACTGGAAATATTTTGCTCATTGATTTGGAAATCATAAATTATTTGAAAAATCTAGTTGTCTGCCCATATTATGAAAATCTTCCTTTCTGCCTGTATTTAGAGAATTGAAAAAGGACCCTCAATACAGTATTTCAGATGTCTTTTGCAGATTATTTTGAAATTCACAGTAACCCTTTAACCAAGTATGACTTAAATGAGTATGGGAATGGTTGACTTATTGTATGTTATTTTTTAATAGGGACAACCTGGTGATCCAGGACCAAAAGGAGAAAGAGGTCCACATGGTTTTCATGGAAGGCAGGTTGGTACTTTCATTTTTATCCTTATGCTGTTTATTTTGACTACACTAGACCTAGAGTAGGAGGCCTGTTCTGTTCTAAAAGAGATTTAACTCTAGAAGAATTGCATTCGGGTCAATTAAGACTTCATATTAAGTGTAATAACAGAGAGAATGTAGATTTTAAATGACTTTTTGCTGTGAGTCTCCTAAGAATTATATTGGGGTTATTCTGAATGAATACAGGTGTGAATTGCAAGTGCAGATATGACCTCAAGTCTTTGGTTCATTCTACTGTAATATTATAATATTTCTATTAGTAGTATTGGGAAGAAAAGTCATTCTAGTTAGTAAATGGAGGATGGCTCGCTGCTTTAGGATTTGAGGTCAAAACTTTTGGACATTTTGGAATATGGTTTTAATTAGCCAGTTGTGAAGAGAGCATACACAAGAGTCTGATCATTTTCTACTAGCAGTATAAAAATCCAGTTTCCTTTGTGGCTAGATTTTCCAAAGATTTGCTCTGAGGTGCAGTTAGAGACAGTGTGGTAGTATTTACAGAGTAATCAATGATTGCAGGAAGATTTTTTTGTGTGTGTGTGGACTTGACTTTCTCCTCTATGTATAATACGTTCCCTTCTGTTAGGCTGGGTCAGCTTTGGAGGCAATGTTGTATGTATTCTCACCATCCCTCCTGTCTTTGCAGGTTAAGCCAGACCGACTTCCACCTTTGTGTTTATTTATAAGATCTTACTTCTCACAGAATGTAGAGATTTTTCTTAACTTTGAACCAGTTCAGAGGCACAGTGTGCATACACATGAGGTGAAATGGAGTAGAAGTCACCTTCTCCTCCCCAACATATTGCATTTCCTGTGATTCTTTACTCCAAGGCACTTGAATTAACACTTGGTCAGTAAAATAAGGTGCAGATAGACACAAGAAGAGTACAAATGCAAATACTTAAATAAAAATGTTCTTTTTACAGGGAGAAGATGGTGCTTTTGGATATGGGCTACCTGGAGAAAAAGGAGTAAAGGTAAAACTGAAAGAGGAATCATAAGGAAATTATTACTTTCTCCATTATTTTAGAAGTGATTTAAAACAAGCTGGACACATTCCTACAGTTAATAAGAGCTGGTGGCTGCAAAATTGTCTTATATTCAGAATGCATCAAAAGAAACCATTAAGCTCCTTTATGCAAACAACTGAAATACAAGTAAAGCTATTCAAAGAGTCATTAGCAAGGTATTGATGAGAAGTGAGCAGAGGTTTCCTTGGGAAGAGCCAGAGACTGTGGCAATTACTGGTGCAACTGTGAGCAAGGAATGTGCAGGAAGGAAAAGACAAATTGGAAATGTTCATCCTACACACTGACAGAAGCGTTATTAGCTATTTCCTAAGAAATTCTGGAGAGACATTTCGGATCCAACAGTGGCTGAATGAGCCATGAACCTGTCCCTTGAATTTAAAAAACTGTGTTGTCATCGTCCTTATATGTTGCTTGTATGGCGCATTGTGTCCCTATAAGACTACATCTCCAGGTCAACACCAAAGTCTTGGTAGCATGTTTTTTGGAAATGAAAAATACAGGTTGGCATATCACCACCAACAAATACCAGCCTCTGACCTACATCTAATTTACTAGAAACACGCTTTGAGAGTTTTCATGTGCACTAAGATTGGTCCTCTTTAGTTGCCATTGTAATGACAGTTGCACTATTTATTCATGACTGGGACAAGCTAAAGCTATAAGTAGATCCTCATAGCAGTATTTGGTGTATGTGTGTGTATCTTTCCATATATTTTCCGTGTGCGATACAGATTATACATAATGTTAGTATTCGTACATAAACATACAGAAAAGCATATGACTTTCAAATGCCAATTAAAAAAAACACACTGGGATGACACTGTGAATTTAATTATCTCTATTCTCTGTGTTATAGGGAAATAAAGGACTTCCTGGAGATACTGGACGAAAGGTATATGTTGAGTTTTGCCACAACTGTTCTTTGGCTTTCGTATATCTTAAATAATCTGTTCTTTACTGCATTGTGGTTATACAGGAGTAACTTAGATGTTGCTGATAGATTTATGGCATTCCAAAAATGGCAGATACTATTGCTAATATTTATTTTTAAAAATGAGAATAATTTTTGTAGATAGTTTTCCATACATTGAGTGAATTTTACTGGCATTTTGTTAAAAGAAGCAGGATCTGATTTTGTTAAGGGAGTGGGAGGGGTAACCTATGTAAGTGGCAAGTGATTGAAAGCTTTCATCTGTCACCTTCCCTACTCCAACCATTGAGCACTAAATTAAAATGAAACAAGTGTTTTGCTGGCAAGAACAATCTGAAGCTGGATGCCCTAAAATGAAGCAACTTTCACAAAGACATGGAAGGGTAAGAAAGGTCCAAATGTCCTGAATGATTGCTAACTTTGAGGGAAACAGCCTCGATTGAAATGGTTTTTGGAAAGTCCACCTTTTTTTTTTTTTTTTTTTTTGCCATTGTCCCTCTTAAAGTTTACTCTGGAAAGTTGCCATGTGTGCTGTCTTTTCAGGAAGGTTTGAACATATTGCATCACTTCAGTCATTTAGTTGTTTAAGCAAAGATAGTGCTTGTAGGCAGAGGTTTCTTCTGACCTCCCAGGATCCAGAAGCTGCCACATGAGTGGGACTAGCAGTGGTTTTTTCTACTTCTGAGGCTTCTGACCAACTTGCTTATAGACAGGAGCATTTCAAAACCAGCTTCTGCCTTCACCACATTAAAAGTAGATGGATGTGGAAGGTCTTGTTCTGTTGCATTTTATGACCATGTCAGAGTGAATTCATTCAGGCTAACAGTGCTACTAATGACACTAATATATGGACAAAAGAGAATGAAGAATTATGGAGAGAAATAAATTGGAAATTTTTTATCAGCAGAACCCATGACCTTCCTTTACCTTTCAAGTGCCTAATTTTACAAGTCCAACAGTTTGTTGACATTAAGTTTTATATGACGAGTTTAAATAAGAGAACTAAACCACAAAAAAAAAAAAAAATTCTGAACATAAAAAAGACCAAGTTGGTAATCTATAAAGTAAGATAGCAAGCTAGCTTGCTGTGTGCTTCTGAATCCAGCTAATTCATTCTGACAGTCTTTTTTTAATAAGCTTGTGTTTGATATATGTCAACCATTAATATCCCTATAGGCATGTTAGGAACTTTAGGATTCATGTATAGCAATGGCAAAACACATTTAGCTGGGGAAAAAAATCTCTCATCCCTCCACTGTTTTACAAAATAAAAGTGGTGTTTATAGAGGTTTTTGACAGAACCTGTTTTCCTAATAGGAAATCCATGATTGCTCAAAAAATTACAAGTGAGGGATTTACTTTGGTTAATTTTTTTAAGTAATACAATAGTGACAACTGAGTGAAACAAAACAAAAAAAAAAATCTGTTGTGTGGAAAAATGCAGTGCTGCTCTTGTTTTCTTTTTTTTTGGTCCCAACTCAGAATCACGGATTTTGAAATCAGACTTTCCAGTAAAAGATATAAAGATTTTTTTTTATTATTATTTTTAGGCTGAATGTGAAATACAGAGCCTCAACTTGTTCTAAAGACAATGAAAATGCTGGAATTTGAGCTTGCGTAAATAGGAATGAGCTGTGAAATTGGTATTATACATTAGGCTTGAGCTAATAAGGCTGCTTAACGTCTGTACTTTCTGTGGATACAGAGCTGCAGCTGCAGCAAAAGCAGAGCCTTATTCTCTTGAACATCACGGCTTGGAGACAGTGTGGGATGTTGCATGACAGGTCTCTGGCACAAACCTTTCTGGTAAATGGCCATTTGTGTATGAAGTAGAGAAGAGTGAGGAGTAGCTCATTTTCTGAGCTACATTCCCCCACAGATGTAGAAAATCTGACAGGAGCTTGTCCTTGTTGATATCGATGGACATTTTAAATGATCTCTACACAGAAATTGGCTGTTAACATTTTCTCCAATATTTTTACTTACACAGTAATTGGGAAGTGATTAGAAGTTTTGTTAAATAAATTGAACTGCCAACTCTTCACTGTTCTCATGAGAAATCAGTGTGTGCTTTAGGAAACAAGTAGATAAATCACATTTTGCAAGCAGCACACTCCTGCCATAAAAAGCGTCATTTGCAGAGAATACACCACAGTCAACAGCATGGTTTTGGCAGATTAGAGGAGAAGCCTTTTGTTATCTTATCATGCAACATGTAAGTAACAGCTGCATCTCATTTTCTTTTTCCTTGGTAAAAAATCATTGGTCAGTCAGTGTGCAGGGTTGGTCTGTTGGGGTTTTTTTCTGACATGAGTCCTTGACTAACTCTTCATGTGCAATCTTTCATATCCCTTAGTTTCTTGAGAAATGGGCATTTTTACCAGGAGAGTTTATTTTTATATTGTCATTACTTTTTTTTCCACTAACTAGGGTGATGCTGGGGACAGTGGAAGTACAGGGGAACATGGACTTAAAGGATATAGAGGCAGAATGGCAAGTACCTTATCCTAGTTTTTTAATGGATTTTTTTCAGTAGTCTTCTCCTTGATATGCAGATTGTGCACTTGCATTGATTTTGAAATGTTATGTCTGTCATTTTCAAATGCTGCTAATGCTGGCTGTGCTCTGTCCCTGTGTACATCACACTAGCTGGAAGCAAAGACTATTTCGGAATGTCCTACCTGCTGTTCCAGTTCACTTTCCTCTTATGCCTTTTAGATAAAAAAAATATTGTAGAAGATATTTGCTGGTTTAAGAGCAGTGTGATGATCCCATTTATTCCCCATTAACTTCTTTATCCTGACTTTCCTGGCTTCTGTTGTATTTCTCTCTCCCTTTTTTCACCAAGCTTTTCCACTGCTGAATATTAACTTCAGATCTCCTCTGCTGAGGCAGGGGGTAACAAGGGCTGGCTGCTCCCCACAGAACAGAGGGCTGGTAGCTGTGGGTGGTAACAAACCAAGGGGAGTTCAGTCCCACTGAACTGTTTTTACTCAGCACTGGTTTTCAAAAAAGGCCAGAAAGTAAACAAGGCTCTTGCTACCAAAAGAAAAGATGCGCATGTGCTAATTTTGATTTGAGGATTGTATTTCTAAATGGGCTTTGAACATATTGGATGAATAATACACTTCACTAATATGAGCTGAATGAATGAATGAGAAGAAAATCAGTGCTTTGATGCTGTCAAGTTCTTTATCTCTTCAAAGTGAAAATTATGTCAGACTTGATGCTCTTCTTTCTTGCTTCTTGTTTACGCCTAAGTCAGTGGAACTTAAGCATGTAGCAAATAAAGGAAGACAGAAGAAAATTTGTTGATTTCCAAAATATATTTTTTGGTCACCTGTGTATGCTCTTTGAATACCACATATGTTACATGCTATTGTTCGTAGGGTATTCCAGGACCACCTGGTCTGGAAGGCAGTCCAGGAGACAGGGGAGCTCCAGGACGCAGGGTAAGACCTAGACTCCATATATTTTGCTATATAGAAAATATTTTTATTCTTTTTAATTTTGAAGGGAAACTAAGGAATGAAATAAAACATTTTCTTCCTGTTATGGTGGCATGAAGTGGTAATATGTGCGATCTTCTGATGACTACTGTTGATGTGACGTGCATATATTTAAATGCCATGATTGTATTACACTGTGAACTTCAGTATTTTATTAAATAAAAATAAAATTCTGAATTCATCTGCATGTAAGCACAAATTAAGTACTTCTGAATGCAAATGGCTAATTGTACACCTATAAATGTGATTTTCATCTAAATGCCTAGTCTGTGCATGTTTGAAAAATTGGACCTGACTCATACTTTGAGCCTCTCCTTTTAATTAATGCAAAGGAAATTCCTTACTGTATTTTTTTGGTTGCCAGTAGCACGGTGAATTTTGCAATCATGTTTCTAACAAAGCCTTCAGAAGTACCGTTGTGGGAGTTCAGGGGTGTGTATCTTAAGTCTCAAATGAAAGATGTTCACTTCAGAAATTTCTGTTTCCTCTTTGACTTTCAGCTTCGCAAATTCAACATGGTGTAAAAGAGAGATTGGTTTTGTTTTTCGGTCGTTCATTCTTACCGCTGCTCAGAAGTCAGCAGCTCGTGCTAAGCTGATAGTTTCCTTGTACATCTTCGTCAGATGTGAAATGATAGACTGTGAATTTCTTATAGCTTCAAAATAGGATCATAGCTGAAATTAGTTGCAGCAGCCGTGTACAAAAATTCATCAAACTACTACAGGTCTAGTCCTTGCAAACCAAAATAGGCTCTTTTCTCACCCTTACTGAAATCAAAAATGGACACAGATAACAGGTAGAAGAAACCTTCATTTCTGACGTTCAGAACAACAGCTTCACAACCTTAGAGGGTTATAAAGGAGGTATGTTTATTCAGTGCTGGGCACACACAGGATTGCTCCCAAAGGAGTGCACGCCGAGCACGGTCATTTTCTGGGGTTATATGTCCTAAATACTACATATTAATGAGATTACATAATACGCCTATACATATTCAGTAGCTATCCCTGCTTCGTATTAGACTTAGTTCTCCGCCCCTCTGCGTCTGTGCCGTACTTCTTGGTAGTGGTCGTTAGGGGTCTCAGGGATGAAGTTAGTAGTCTTCCTCATTGTAAACTTTTCACCCCTGGTATCTTGGCAAGCTCAGATCATTCCTGGAGCTCATCCAGGCCTCAGGTCTGGTTTTGGTGAGTTTTGTGGCCTTGGCTTCTGTTTTGCTCATAAGGGGTTAGCTCTTCGAGATAAGCAAACAGCTTTGGTTGTTCGGGTTTGGTTTTGTTTTAGTTATTAGTAAAATGTGAGCAATTAGGTGAGATGATGATAACATGTAATTTTTTTTTCTTTGTTTCTCTGTTTGTTTTTAGGGGACTAAAGGGCTGAAAGGACAAGCCTTACTTTCTGTATGTATCTCTAGCACTGTCCATGTTACAAACACATACAATGCACTATCTCGTTGGGTAATCATGTCCTCATGTATGTCTTTTTTGTTCTTGTCCACAGCCATGTGAACTCATTGACTATATCCGCACACACAGCCGTAAGCATTCAATCTTGTTTTGATATCATAAGCCCGAGTGTCACCACTTGCTTTCTTCACTGTCTTATTAATATCATGATAGTTCTGTGTTCATGTGCCTGTGGATTTATGATCTTAGCAGGCTGGTGCTTGAAAAATTAAGTTAGGGCTCAGAATGCAAAAATATATGGGGGTTTTGTTGTTTAGAATAATTTCTTTTGCCAAAGTTACTGTAATATAATTACTTAAAAATGTTAAGTGTCGTGGTATCCTGTGGTTCCAATAAATGATTTGCATTATTTCCTAGTCTATCTATCCTTATTTCTTAGAAAGTGATTGTGCCAAATAATGGGATTTTCTACATTTAATGCTGTATTTATATCTCTAAACTGTATCTCTATTTTCTACATTTAATGCTGTATTTATATCTCTAAACTGAGATATAAACCCCTCAATAAATATGTTTGGTCTAAAGCAAGGACTGCTCATCCTTTTACTCCACTCTGCAGTAACACCAAAGAAAATTTTGCAAGCATCCATAGAAGTAAAATAATGCATGGATCCTAAGTCACTGAAAGTCTTAAAATCTGTAACTGTGGGAACTAAATTCAGTGCACGTTCCACCATTGATTTAGACTTCTGTTTTTAAAATTGTTCAGATGCAAAATTTTTCAATTAAATTTTCTTTTTCTCTTTCTTTAGCATGCTGGGATGGTAAGTACTGCTTGCTCCTATGTTACTGTTACTAGAAAGGTAGAATGGTGATGTTCATTTGTCAAAACTGACCTAGAAGAGACCTCATAAGGTCTCTCCTTTGTAGTATTAGGCTCCACTCAACCAAACATTCAGTTATGTGTTCTTTTCACAGGGGTTAAATTATATGTCGAAAGTCAGGTGTTTACTGAACTGGAGCTTTAGTTTGTTAATCCACATGTAGGATGAGCTATATCCCCTTTTAATTTAGATATCTAAAGTGCAAGTGTTTAGTTCACCTGACGCTTCCTCTGCAGTTTGTCTCTCTCCACTAGTGACTTGGTGAGGCTAAACACATTGATATTCATAGCTGTGATAGGTGCATTTAATTAAACCAATCAGATATTATTTGACCATCGCTCACTCAGCTTCAAATGTTGCATCTCTGTAACTGGCTCTACTGACCCTAGGCAAACTAGGGCTTCATCATTTTTGCATGGTCTAAGGTATGCACGCTATAACACGGGCATTTTTCTACCATGTGTAGATGCTTTTGTCATCTAGATAAGCTCTAGTCCCATTCTGCAGGTGGAGCAGCATGGCATAGAAATGGAAAATCTGTGGAGAAAATCATAGGAAATCTGTGGAGAGCAGAGAATTAAAGTCTCTAAAGTCCTAGAATACATCTGCTGAGCCATCTAGCACAACCTGCTTCTTCCTTCCTCTGAAAAGAAATGTTATTTACTTGTCTTTTTTATTTACCTTCTATTTTTTGACATTTTCAACATTATCCTATTCCCTTACTTTGCTGTTCTGTAAAACTTCTCAAAAGCTCCGATTTGTCTACTTGTGATAAATTTCCCCTTAGATAGGCTTGACTGCTATGAGTTTCAAAATCAAGGCATACCCTTTTTGTGTAATGCCAAGGCTGGGGATTATCTTAACCACTGCAGCATGTATGACACCCATTTCCATTCCCTGAAGAGTAGGTGTAATATTAAGCGGTTACAGTGCTTGACACATTTGTCCCTGTTTTGTATCCAGTGCATGTGCTGGCATGTATTTGGATGATACAAAGTGTTGTGTACTGTTCGTTTGAAGGTGAGTACGAGAACATGAGCCAAGAAAGAATATTTAAAACTTGGTGCAGTTCCTTGAAATTTTTAATGTATCACAGATTTCTTTTTGCAATAAAGCATTGCAGGCCTTCTTAGTGCTTTGTATCCTTTTGTTACAGCAGTATTTGTTTTAATCCCATTGTTGGTGATACCAAAATAGCATGAGTTCCTTCTTTGTAATTTTCTCCTATTATCTGTGTGGTGGTGTTCAGTTCCTGGGCATATTCTTTCATCTTGTTTCTTTCTACTTGTCCCTGAGTGATATAGCTAGTGTTATCCTTCTCTGACCCTTCATAATTCTAACTATCTTGCAGTTTCAATAATGCAGATTGATTTTCTTCCTTGTCCCTTCTCTGACCTTTTTCTGTGTTTTTAGCTTCACTCCCACCAGTTCTCCCACTGATTTACATGGAGCTACCAAATAACTTTATTACGCTTAATTTAAAACTGTCTCCTCTTTATTTTTTCTGATTTCAATACTGCTCTCTTCTGTTTGTGTTTTTTCTTTTTCCTTCCTAACTGTCCTCTTTCCATTATTGTTCAACATCCCTCAGTATCTGGTGTGTTCCATGCCCAAATGTTTCTAATACCAGTTATGTATAGGGAATGATAATGAAATTTTTGTCCTACAATGGATTTGGCTGGAAAAGTGAGTCAGTAATCTCCTCCCTCTGTGAGTACAAAATAAATGATCCTATTAGTACTGTAGCTATGTTACCTGCTATAGCCTGTAGTTTTTAAATTACATTTTTCTTCGTGCTGCAGCTGATTATTTTCTTCAACACAGTTTCAGGTTTCAGATGTAATATCATGGCTGGAGTAATTACAAGATAAAATGTGTTCTACTCCAATCTTCACAGAGCTCCTAAGAATAATTTAGTAATAATGGCATCTAATTAGTATCTGAGCCTCCCAGACGGCCCACACTGTGCCCAAGAAGAGCTTTAAAAGGGAGTATTTTGTGCTGGAATTACAGGAATTTTGTGCTGGAATTACAGGAATTTTTGTGCTGGAATTACAGTTCTATGCAGCCCAATGCAGACTGTTGCAAGCTCACTTTGAAGTCAGTAGTGTGGGTTCTGCCTCTGCAGGCACACCCAGCAAAGAGGGGCACAGACTGCAGCAACCTCACATCCCACTGGTTCAGAGTGCGGGTGAATGTGGAGCCTGTCAGAATTTGGACAAAACCCAAGATCATTTCTGCTCCTGGCCCTGTTGTCCTGCTTGGAAAAGCCACTTTTCCTCCCTGTGCTGCAGCTCCTCCATCTGTAGAATAGTACTAATATAATTTAGCATTATTTTTCAAAGATATTTGTAAAACTTCTTTGTAAGAAAGATAAATTTGTACTCTTCTGTGGCTCAGCAGTATAAGTTGGGTGGATTTTTCTTTGGCTCCCTATTCTTCTTTCTGCATGTATCAAGTGCAGGATGCAGTTTCGTATAATGTCACTTTACGTGTAGCCTTTATGTGCATTACTCTCCATGTCTGAGATGCAAGGGAACAAAATAATTTGGCAATATTTTTTGTTCTTTTTTTTTTCTTAGGAAAAGCAAAATGTCCATTATATCCAACGGAACTGGTGTTTGCCTTGGACACCTCTAGGACACTCACTCCTGAGACATTTGAACTAATGAGACAGTTTATGATAGCAATAGTGAGTGAGGCAAAAATCAGAGACAGCAACTGCCCAGTGGGAGCCAGAGTTGCTGTTGTTTCCTACAATTCGATTACCCACCACCTGATCCGATTCTCAGAGTTTCACAACAAGAATAAGCTACTTGATGCACTAGAAAGTATTTCTTACCAGAGATCCTCCAGTGGACCGAACACTGGAGGTGCGATGAAATTTATTGCAAGGAACATTTTCAAGAGAACTCTACAAGGTCCCCATGTGAGAAAAATAGCTGTGATTTTCAGCCATGGACCAGCCACAGATGCCTCTTTTGTTAAACAAGCTGTCCTGGAGATGAGTGCAGTAGAAGTCATTCCAGTAGTTATTGCTTTTGAAAACACCCCCCGTATCTCACAAGCTTTCCTGGTAAGAAATTTACTAAACTTTTATTCTTTATGCTCAATAATGTTAGTTTAAAATAAGAATCATTAAATGTTTTAGGTCATGCTTATCCCATATATAATGTTTTTGAGCATACAACTCACCTCTATTGAACTTTGATTCAAATTCTGCACTCCGAATAAGGGAATTATAGGGGTTGGAAGAGATCATCTCTGATCTTTGAAGATCATGTAGTCAAACTCTCTTACTCTGCAGCTTCACTCAGAGCAGGCTGGACAGGAACTCAACCAGGTGGATTTTTAATATCTCCAGAGGACAGTCCACACCCTCTCAGGACTGTTCCTGTGCTCTGCCACCCTCAAAGTAAAGAAGTTTTTCAGCATGTTCAGATGGAACTTCCTGTGTTGCAGCCTAGTGTCTGTTGCCCCTTATCTTGTCACCAGGCACCACTGAGAAGAGCTTGACCCCAGTGATGCTAATGAAAGGTGTGGAAATATTGGAGATTTTGTAAGAATACATTTGCAGACCACAACAAAGATAATGTGTGCAGACCATAAAATACATGGGTTACTTTATAGAGGAGAGATTTTTTGGTCAATAATGGTTCACTCTAAAGTAGTAAAAACTCACAAAATGTGTTTAGTAGAAAAACCTTCAATGTACCAGCAAGCCTGGTACAGTAAATGGCTAGGAATGACTAGCAAATTCCTTGTTTTATTACTTGGTAAAGAAGCTACAAAAAGAGGGTGGAATTATGGAAAATGCTTCTGAAGCATAATAAAATATTGGAAGTTAAAACCTCTTGTTCTTTATACTAGTATTTCCATTACTTTAATGTATTTGAAATATGTGTATCAACAAATACAAAGAAAAGAAGAATTAAAGTATTGAATGCTAGGCACCACTAATGCCTGATATCAGCATGTTTGCATGCAAAGTTCTTTCAAGAACAACCATAGGAACAGTTAAGATAGCAAGAACTTTCCTGCTGTCTGGACTTCAGGAATCAACTCTTGTGAGGATAAAAGCATAGTGTTCTAACACTAGAGATATCTGAAGACAATTCTGGAGCATGCTCCGTGCCTCCTTTTAGTAGCCCTGTTACCAGGTGTAAATGATCTTCATCAAGGTGATAAATGCAGTATTAGTAAAGGACACCCACTTTTACTGCCAGGCACTCTAGAGATTCTAAAAACAATTTGTCATATTAAAAGGCAATTTTTGTTTTCTAGGCCAGTGTTAATTGAGAGTTTTTACTGAGGATGCTTTTCATCATCCTTTTGGAATGCTCTTTTCTAGAAACAAATGTTATGTGAGTAGCAAAGGAGTTATTCTGGTTTCAGCTGGGGTTAATTTTCTTTCTCTGCTCTTGTGAGTATGCCCCAGTTTCCTCATGAGAGCAAGCCTAGCAGGATCTGACCTGCCACTTCTTTCAGATTCAGTAGATTTTATTTATTTACTAGTCTTTAGGTGTCACTTTTTTCCAAAACCAATGAATTAAAAAATTAACTTTAACATGTCACTATAAAAAATTATGTAGTGTGGTTAATGTATATGTACACTGGGATCCAGCACAGATTTAAACTTTGATCACCTTGCAAAATCAGCACAAGGTGTCAGTGATCACTGCCACTGCTTCTTCTATGTGAGAAGAGTCGCGTCCTAGGCAGATGGGAAACTAACTGTCTTTCTTCCTCCTGTAAATGTGAGGAAGTTCATTTCAAGTTGTGTTTGTTAAAGTAGAGCAAGTGGTGTGAGAGGGCAGACACGGGGTAAGGCACAGGCAAAACCACAGAACTAGTTTTGCTGTTTAGGATCTTTCTGTAAGAAAACCCAACAGTTTTCTAGAGCTAATTTCAGCATAAGTGAGGATGGACATGATCCAAAACACTGATATCCAATGACTTGGAAGCCTCCCAGGAGTTTTGGCCTAGACAGATGATGTTCTGATCATTACATTCCCTTTATTTATGATAGCGAACCCCAAAATCCTCCCTGTGTTTATTCTGAATAGAGGACTTGTTTGAGTAACTCCTGGAGTGAACTGTAATGATGGATATTGGGAGAGAAAGAAAGGCAGGGAGACAAGAAGGAAATAAATTGTTTGCTTCCACAAAGTAACCACAGCTCTTGAAATTTTATTGTTGTTGATAAAACTAACTGTCCTTCCCTTTAAGCTGTGAGAGAACCCAAGCACACATACCCATTAAGAAGTCTGTGCTTCAGCATAAAGACACAAGAATGCTTGGAGCTTTTGTGAATTCCAGCAAATAATACTATAAAAAGCATTCTGGTTTCTTTCCCATGAGGTGCAGAAATATTAATATCTAGCAGATCCAAGGTGTCTGTAAGAAAAGAAACTTCTGTTTAAGAGGATGTCAAAGCTCTGTCTGGTTTCATGTGTATGCCAGACTTCATTGACAGACTTTGTAACAGTTTATTCAGTTTAGTAATACATAATAATGTGTGGAAACAATACATATATAGAAATACGTATATCTAAACATGTGTATGGATGCTTATGAAATATTTAATTTTTTTTCAATAACATGATTTGATTTGCCTATGTGTCCATTGTTAGCTTTAAAAAATATTTTTAAGAAGAAATGGCTATATTTAAATGTTGAAGTAATATTTTAAAAAGAACCAGAAATCTGGTATCAGAAGCCCTTGGTAGTGATAGATAGATAGGTTGCAGCTTCACAAGGGACTGCTGCATGTCTGAGACACAGCCATCAACTCATATTGCTTAGTTTGCTTTTTTTGTAGATAATTTTTCTACATGAAGCTTTTGTCAGATATTTTATATATGAAAATCTTTGTATATCACACATTTTATCAGATTCCACAAATGCAGGTTTTCCACTAGGATCTGTCAACTGAGGATCTAGCATAGTCACAGATACATATGAAGTCTTTGTGTGCTTCACAACAGTGCTAGAAAAATTATTTCATCTCATTTTAGGGCTTAATTAGGAACAAGCCTGTATGAGATTAATGCAGGTGGGATATATGCACTGATTGTCTGCAATGCATCTGGCCTCCTTCCCCCAGCAATGGATCTTCTAGGCCAAGTTTGAGCACTAAGTTTACTCTTCATCATCAGTAAGAAACCATAGAGCACTTCCTCAGCAGTACTTACCTACCATCTTTATTTTTTGTTTCTAGATGGATGATTCTGGATTGTTTGAGGTGCTACATGTTCGTGATGGACACTACAATAAAGTTTTACAAAGATTTCAGAACTGCACTTTGTGCTATGGTAAGACCAATAAAGTATTTTGAATTGTTATTAAAGGAGAAATACAGTATTATGTAGAGTTGCCTAGTGAAGAGCAGTGTAATAAAGAGCTGAGGCATTCCCCTGGCTGTACATATCCCTAGCAAAATTATTTGACCTTGTTTCTTCTTGATGTGTTGAATTCCAAAAATAAAGTCTGTTTCCAGTGAACATCATTTACTGGCAAACTATCACCTGCATTATCATAACTGCTAGATCTATTTAAAAGGAAAATACTTAAATTGGAAGAACATGTTTGTCCACCATAAGCTTCAACAACTGTGGTATTAAAGATCTAGAACCATTTCTTTACTCCTGTACCTCTAGCAGGGGCCTTCTAACTTGTATGAGCACATGCTTTACTTTCAGGGTATTTGAATCCTTCTTTGATCGGAAAGGATACATTTACTTGAATTGCATTCTAAAAGCAAGTGTTAAGTAAGTGTAATGAATCGAGGCTACCAGCGTCCTTCAGCTTTAAAACCCTGCATGAACAAGTTTACTAACCTCTTAGAAGCTGTAGCAGGGATAATCAATGCCACCTTCTGTGAAACCAGTATCTTCTCAGACTGGTGAAGACAGATACTAGGGCTAGAACCTATGTCCTTAACTCCTTTCCTTATTCTTCAGAAGATCGTTTCTGGTCTTTCCATCATTATGTAAAGCTGGAGAGTACCACTATGTTTTCCAACTGGGGCACACAGTGATCAGGGAGACAGGTAAAGTATCTGTCACAAGGAGTATCTCATTTTGTGACTCAGCTAATGGTCTCACGTTCATGGCTTGTGAGGTTCCCTGACTCCTTTATGAAGATTCTGTGCAGTCCAGCAGCTATTAGCACACCTAACAGCTTGAGAGAAAGACCTGTTATTCTGCTGAAATCTGGACAATCTACTGGTATGCTCTGAATCTGAGTTGGAGTTATTTTTCATAGAAAGGAGTTTAAAAGACTATAAAATATTTTAAAATTTTGACTGTAGTCACTTTTTGGAATATTGATGAACTTAATGACTCCTAATCAGAGTCCTCAATAATTTGGTGAAGATCACCAATATCACAAAAAATCCCTTCTGTGAAGAACATAATTTTGAAGATTGACCCTTGTGCTTTCTAAAATACTGGGGGAAATTGCAGTTCTGAAAATGTAATTTTCTTGACCCAAAGTGCTTTTTCAAAATGTATCATTTTCTCCTTTCAGTGCCATAATATTTTAGGTTTTCTCAAAAGGCTTCCAGCAGTTGTATTACATAGGAATAAAACTTTATTTAAATAGCCACATAAATACATTCTTACATGGTGCCCAAACAATAAAAAGTTGGTGGTTGGTGTGTTTAGTCATCTCTGTCCTAACAACAAAAAAAAAAAAACAAAGACCTTATCAAATACATATTGAAGTAAAGAGGAGAGTTTTGCAGTTTCATTGATTTTTAATGGAAAGTAAGGACCTGGTTTCATGGTTTTTGTAAACCTGTACAAAAATAAACAATTATAATGTAATCAAGTCCATTTCTGTGATCTTTTTTTTTTTTTTTTTTATTTCAGTGGGAAATGGAACATCAATTGTCTTAAAGAATCTGGTACATAATTATGTGTTTTGAGTCAGCCTTTATTTTCCTAACTTGCATTGAGATCTTTCTGGTGGTTTATTGTTTTTTTGTTTTCTTTTTTTTAAATTGGCCATTCTGACACATTAGATCTGTGATCACATTCATTGTTATATATTTACCTAAAAAACCACTGATTAATTTTACATTCTTTTGTAGACATGTGTAAACCAGATGCTTTTTGTGAGTATCCCAGGCCTGATTTACAGAGGGAATATATGGATGCTGCCTTCATTCTGGACAGTTCACAGAAAATGAGTGGTGCTGAATTTGAGCAAATCAAAGACTTCATGAGCAAAGCAGTCACTGCATTCAGCATTTCCTCGGAACCAAAAACATCTGTTATAGGCGACAGAATAGCTGTGGTGAGCCATGCACTACCAGATTTCAAAGCAGGCATGGGGAAGAAGGCAGTAAAGAAAGAATTTGACTTTGTTACTTACAGCAGTAAAGAACAAATAAGAAGACATATTGACAAGTCTCTCCAACAGTTGAGTGGAGTGGCTGCTGTCGGCTCTGCCATACAATGGACAATTGCTAACATTTTCTCAGCGGCTCCCAATCCAAGGCCACGCAAAGTTATCATCATTATATCTGCTGGAGAAACAAGTCAATGGGACAAAGAAATATTAAAAAAAATTTCCCTGAAAGCTAAGTGCCAAGGCTATGCATTCCTTGTAGTTTCAGTAGGAAAGTCCTATAACAGAAATGAACTGGAAGAGCTTGCAAACACTCCCCTGGAAGGGCATTTGATTCAGCTTGGAAGAATCCACAAGCCTGAACTTGACTATGCAATGAGGTTTCTGAAGCCATTCATACGCTTCCTCAGGAGTAAGTTATCACATCACAGGTCATGCAGTTTTTTATTTCCCTGTGAATATTCAATATTCTGGAAAAGCACTGCATAGATAAGATCGGGGTGTACTTATTATGTGCATTGCTGGGCAGGTTATGTTCATTCTCTCTTCACAAAGGTCTTCAGATTTATACTTTGGGTAAAAGCACAGATTATTATAACTATTGTCCTTCATTTCAGGAGTTTTTAGTTTGGTGACTGACATCTACAGGGCCTGTTGTTTTAAATCAGTTTCACAAAAAGTTTAGGTAGGAACAACTGAAGGAATGGATATGGCTTTGGTGCTGAAAGAAGCACTGCTAAAATTCCCATTGCCATGGGGCACAGCTGCATTTTCTTTGCCTAGAAGTATCCCTGGTATCAAGAAATGAAAATGTTCTCTTCAAAAGGACAAACACCACCAGCTTTCTCATGCAGAGCACTTTCACCCACAGATAGTTAAGGTTTTCTGTTCCCTTTAGATTCTAACACCACCAAGACCTGTGATTTCTAACAGGATAGAATCCCCCTGGTGGAGTTCTTTGAAGCTGCTTTGTCCTGGTTATACGTTGTATATGCAGCAAGGAAAATATATAGCTAGAGAGGAAAATCAGCCATCATCAGGGTTGTTTAGATAAAGGCCAATGGAGAATGCAAATGGGGACTGAGAATTCATTTTATAATGCATATATGGAAATCATGCTATGCTGCTGGAAGTTAGAAGAAAAAAAATTACTGTGGTGTTGAATGCTTTGTACTGGAGTGAAATACTGACAAGTGCCCTGCTTCCATTAAAGATCAACTCCAACTCTCAGTGGGATTTAGGTACTTTTGCCTCATCACCCAGCTTTGGAAGTCCAAGACCTAAATTTTTGTGCTACTGAGAAAACATAAAATCCGTCTGTGAATTGAAAATGAGAACAGACTAATGATTGTCTGTATCCTAAACAAAGTGTGTTAAATTGTGAATATAGACCACTTTAAAAGACACGAGCTGTTATACTATTCATAGACTTTGTTAGTGGCTTTTAGCTAAGAAGTCAGACTTACTAAGAGCATAATTAAATAAATAATATATACGTATCCTCACATTAATATAAACTTAGGTTTATTTAGGTCCTTCATTTTTGCATTCAAATTAATTGTGCTTCTTCTTATTGATGACTGCAGAACCAGACCAACATAGCATTCATTTGTATATAATATAGTGTTTATCCCCCAAAACTAATGAATTTTCTTACTGTCTTCTGAACAGGGGAGAACAACTACCCACCAGAAGAGCTCAAGGCAAAGTGTAGCAGACTCCGCTTTCAGAGCTAAACACCTGTGTAAGTACATTACATAATTATTTGAATATCAGTGAGTTAATGGTGAATACAATTGACTTTTGCAGCACTCTCCTTGTTGGGTGTTTTCAACAAGTTTTTTTTTTGATAGGTTAAAAGTCTGCTGGATTAGCAAAGATAGAGTGGAACTAGACAGTAATAAACACATTAGAAATCAACAGCATACCATGTTATGCTTTCAAACAAGTTGAAAAATTGTTGCACAGAACAATTTCAAAATTGTTGCACAGAATAAATGATACTCCTCATATTATTTTTATGTTTTAAACATACATTTGTAGTCACCCAAAACTATACATCAGGCCCTTCTGAAAATTTCTAAAATACTACTTTTTTTGTTACACGAAGGCTTAAATAAAATGAGAAAAGAGAAATCAAAAACTGAGGCAATCAGTCACTGATGGCAGCATGCTCTGTGGCTCCTTCTGCCAAAGGCATTGGTTGGTTCTGAACTTGAATCAGTGCAAAGGGCTCATCTTCAGTGCAGAGATTCAGTAGGGAACTACCTAGTAGTTCACACAGCAGGGAAAGTGAAGCAAAAGGACTGTGAGGCCAGTGTTCAGGTCAGAAAATGAAACATAAAGGCAATATGTAATGTGAAGACTCCAAGTCATTGTCTTCAATGTCACTTCGCTGAAGCATAACTAAGAACTACCTTATATCTACTTGTTAACGGTAGCTTTAGCATGAGCCATGAGAAGAATCTGAAATCTTGGATTAGAAAAAAAGTGGGGATAATAATCAGCAAAATGAAAGCTTTTGAAATCCTCTCCTTCTGTTCTTAGAGAAAAATAACCAGTCTAAATAGACAGCATCCACAACATTTCCCTTATCAATTAAGTGGGTCACCTTGTCATAGAAGGAAATCAAATTAGTCAGACAACCCAGATTGACTGTGGCTGGTTGTCCTGTATGTGCTGTGTGATGTATGTGCTGTGTCAGTGAAGATGATCTGCTTCAGAACCTTCCCTGGCACTGAGGTCGGGCTAACAGGCTTGTGGTTCCCCAGATCCTCCTTCTGGCCCTTCTGGTAGGTGGACATCACATTTGTTAACCTTTGGTCAACTGGGACCTCCCTAGTTTGCCAGAACTGATGGTAAATGATGGAAAGTGGCTTGGTGAGCACTTCTGCCAGCTCCGTCAGTACCTTTGGGTGGATCCAATCTGGTCCCATAGACTGTCTGTGTCTAACTGGTGTTGTGTTTTCATTTTCTTACGTTTAGAAATGTATGCGCAGTCACCCTGTTCTGAGCTTTCTCTAGCAGCAGTTCACATATGCATCACCTTGGATCATGGCTGACAATCCCAGTAGCATTGACTCGTAACAAACAACTTTGTTTCTTATTCTCACTAAAGTCTGTGTTTTCTTGAGAACTGTTTATACATTCTTCTGCACTTCCATGCACTATGCAAAAGCATTTCTAACCTTCAATCATATTTTTATTTACTATGTATAGATCAGTTTTTAAGACTTCCTATTTTCAAGAGAAGTGACTGCAAGCAGTCAGGAAAGACAACATTGTTCCAATACCATGAGAATATACATATTTTCTTGCTCTGTGTATAAAGAGGCTGCAATTCTCTCAAATGGTATTTTTTAAAGGTGGAGAGAGGGGAAGCTGAAAATGTACACTTTTTTTTCAGTCTATGAAATTGTAATTTCAGCCTGTTTGTGTTTCTGTCACAATTAGTAATTCAATTCTGTCAACGAGCTTGAGAATTTTCTTGAGAAATTCAGTTCCCTTCTGATTTAGAGGCAGCTACCTGTGAATGCTTTATCACCACAAATCCTGATTGTGTTTAGCTTTGAAACAGACCATGCAGACCATGTCACCGTAGAGGCTACTTCATTCAATCTTCCCTGGTTCTTAAGAGGATTGTTGCAGGCTGACAAAAAATATATTCCTTTAAGAACAAGGGTTTTCACCAAGCAGAAACAAAACTAGAAATTTGTGGCACGGTTTTCAGAAATATGAAGCCCTTCAGCTGAGCTGTAGACCTTGGGGACTGTGGGTGAAATTAGAATCTGAAAATTAGAATTTGAAATAAACTAGAATGAAGGGAAAATAGTAACATCATTGAACCAGTCAGCCCTAGATGGATCCTGATTCATCCTTTCAATACCAACTGGAAGGGGGGTGTGTGTGTGTCTTTTCTCCAACCTTGCCCCTGCTTCACACTGATCTTTTCATTACTTTTTTCCTACTCTGCTGGCAAATGAATGATTCACATAAACCGTTGTGCATTTTCTGAAAGAACCCTCTCCAAAGGGTACATCTTTAAGCCTGATACTCTCTCTATTCACCTGCTCTCTCTTCCCAGCTAGCCTTTTAAAGCGCTGAGTTGCATTTTGGCTTCTCTCAGCTCCATTCTGTTTCCAAGATTTAAGTGAATACAAATTGAACTTCTGGGTTAGTATCAGAATCACCAGTAGGAGCTTAGGTAAAAGGAGCAGACCTTGTTCTGGAAAAAATCCTGCAAATCCTGAATTGATTTTCCTGAGAATGGGTTTTGGTTTTTTTGCCATCAAATGCTGAGTAAAATCAAATGCTTCATAACTTTTTCCTGAATTCTTTCTAGCTTTCATGCCCTTCCTAAGATGTGAATACCAACCATGGATACTGTGTTGTAAGAAGAAAATCATCAGTACCACGAAGAGACAAAATGGGTTTCCCATGCAGTTTTCTCCTGTTCATCATCTTTTAGAAATCATCAGCAGTGCACTGAAATCATGATCTGATGATGGCTCTTTTGAAAAGTACTAGATGAAAAGTTATTTTTAGTAGTATCTACTGTGAGAAATTATGATAAATGCAGAGAGTTGCTTAATGGGAGGCCAGAAGCAGGGATTTCAGGGTGGTTCAAAAATTGTTCAGAGAGAGATAACAGTCTACATCACATTAATTGCAGATGGAGTTAATGGATTCTCTGTTTCCAATATGCTTGGCTTTTTAATTTTCTCTTTTCTCCTGCATCCTTAACAGGGGAAAGTGGGTTGTGTTTCATTGTTAGGGAGTATGAAATTCCACAGTGAAGAGAGATGTTTTATTCCTGTCTATTCATAGAATCATTGAATGGTTAGAGTTGGAAGGGACCTCAAAGATCATCGAGTTCCAACCCCCTGCCCTGGGAACTGAAGAAATAAATTTCGTAAGGAGGTGTTTTAGCTTGCTTCTCAGATGCCTGTGAAGGGGAAAAGGAATGTGCTTCCCTTAAAAGGCCACTGAAAACAGATGGAACCAGTTCAAGATTTTACTCTGGAAGTACACTGCATTCTAGAGAGATGTGTTTCTCTTCAGTATTTCAGCAAACAAGATCACTAGAAAAGTACTTGTCTTGGAATTGCTGTACCAGTCTCTCATGCCTCAGAGAATTGAAAGAGCTTCATTGCTTTCAGAAACTTCAAAATGCATTTGAGGCCTGACATTATGTAGCCTCTATACCACACAAATGGGGCTATGGAGAAGCTGCAGTCTGCCACAGTGTTCAGTTCATCTGGGCTCTTTACTGATGCTAATTTGCAGGGTGCCATGAACTTTGTGTTTCACTACTTCTGTTATTATTAAGCCACATTGCAAGATTTCCATTTATCTCACTGGCTTTGCTGTAACATGTATATACTCCCTTATTAAAACATTCTGGACAAAAAGCATCCATAGACCAATTTATTTCAGATGAAAAAGAACTATGAAGTAAAAATTCAATTTGGTATTTTCATGAGGAAGCATGTGTGTATAGCCTCTTTGCAATTTCATTGTTCATGCCTCACAAAATGGAATTGTCTCTCAGAGGTGCAGGAATCTGGGAAATGTGAGGCTGGAGTGGAAGAAAAATGAGTTTTCCTTATCTTCCAAGAAGCCTTGCAAGGAGCTGAGCCTTAACAGAGTTCTGATACAGAAAAACAGAAAACATTTGTAAAGGGAGAACACATTTGTTGTATTTGAGTTATGTAATTTCAAGTCGTCAACTGTCCTTGATTTGGGGATGGAGAGTAAAATCATGTCTGTAACTCAGCTTGCTTGCATCATTCCTAGTTCAGTCTCCCCTGTGATTTTTAGCCATACTTTTCCTTGTCCTCTTTATAAATAATTGAAAGACTGTCCCTTTCTTTTCTGTGTACCTAAAAAGGTAAAAAGAAAGGCAGTCACTTTCTTTTCTGTATACCTAAGAATATTGACTTCTTTCTTCCTAATTAGGCTAGCAATGTCTCTTGTGATACAATCTCTCAGTCTCAAAAGACTATACTTGGTCTCTCTTGACAAATAACTTCTAGGTAACATCCATGGAATATAGTGTAATAACATTCAGTTTCTCCTAGTCTCTGATTCTCTCCTGTAAAACCCAGTTTTTAGAAGGTAGATGATGCTTTTGCTCATGAGTATCTCCTTTGAAGCTGGCCCTTTGAAGAAATTAATGAGCAATGGAAATCAGAAGGTGAGAAGATGGGGTTTATATTGGTTATTACTTCCACCCTGCAATTTGGAGTTTGAGTGCCATAATGTTTCAGCTGAAATAGAAGAGGTTCTTAGAGCCTGCAGCCAGTACAACCTCATCGCTGTGGAAGATCAAAACCAGTGATTTTTAACACAAGTTTTCCCCCTCCTTGGTGAAGAAAATCTAGACCATTATTTTCACAGGTAGAAATAGAACTTTTACTTCTGCTCTCAAGAGTTGTTGCCAGCTTTTCTTTACTTGCAGTGCTAATGGTATTCCAGCTCTTCCAGAATTGATGGCACCTGCCTGCCTTATGGCAAGAAGTAACTTAAGTGAACAAAGCTACCTCTTTGCTTTCTCTGTGGTCCCGCTACACTCCCCCATGAGAGCTTAAAGGTGAATGGCAAGGGGATTTGTGATCCTGGCTGGATTTTTAAAATCTCAGAATAGTCTGGTAACGGTAACATTTATTGAATAGTCTGGTAATGGTAATAGTCTGTCAACGGTAACAGTCTTGTTAACGTTGACACACTTCTGTTTTGGTGGAAGATTAAATTCCATTCAGGGAGCTGTTTAAACAAAAGTATAATTTTCCTCTTCCATTGTACAGAAACCTGTGCACACAAATAATTTTTTTCCATGCCTGTCACAAAACTAATGCTGGAGCTATTGCAAAATCACAGCTTTAATTTCCAACATGCCACTTTTGCATATAGCAGATTTGTGATTAATAGCTCTTAATGGATTCTTTTTTTTGCTCAGAATTTATTTAAGCACAATTTGAATAGCCCAAAGTAATGAGCGTCATCAATTAATTGCATGCTTTATGAAATAGTACCTTCCTTTGTACTTGTTTAATCTCATATTTTATTTGATGCTCTATAGTTCTCTCATTATCAGAGAGAGTAAATAGTTCTTGCCTATTCAGTTTTTTCCCTCTGTCATTGCCTATTTACAGATCTAGGTCATTTCTTTCTTTAGGTTTCCATTTTCCAGATGCAGACTCCTAGTCTAGTTAATTATTTGTTACATAGAAACCCTTCTTTACCCATAATAGACTTCCTTCGTGCCTCACATAGTTGTATCTCATGTATTTTCATTACTAGGGGTATGTGCTGCACCCATTATTCACAGTAAGAGGGCACCATGGGTTTGTTCATTGGTGTATTGTTTGATTCTTTCCCTGGTAATTCCTAACATTCATTTTAACTTGTGGGTCAATACCAAGAACCGAGTTAATATTTTTATAGGTCTGTCTGTTAAAACTCTCACCATTTTGTTCCTGGAATAGGCCTAAGCTATTCAGGACTGCTTGTTATAAATACAAAGTTAAGACCAGGCCGTGCTTACCATGTGCACCACTTTTACTTGCAAAGGATTTCAATTGACGTGGGACCATTCAGTCATCCACTATCATGAAATCCTTCTGTAACGTTTTTGCAGTCAGTTTTCATTCCTGCTGTCCCAAGTAACTTCCTGTCTTCAGCATCTTCAGCATGTCCCTGTTCCCTTCACAAATCCACGTGTCTCTACCGTCAGCTTTCCTCCACTGGGAGAACTGATCTATCCCTAATATCACTTACTGCCTTTTAACTAGTATTAAATAGTATTTAATTTAATAACCATATTGAACAACGTTCATCTGTAAGAAGACTGTAATATCAGATAACGTTATGTTTTGAAGGTTTTCATTGGGGGACTTGTCAAAATCCTTCTGGAAGTCAAAGACAATCAGTCAGACCTGTACTGTTCACGTGGCTACCAATTCTTTCCAAGATAATAGAAGACTTCACCTTGCTATTACCTGGTTTTAAGGGGAAATGAACTTCTGTCCCTTTAAAGCGTAACCTTGAAATGCAGGAAAGGAAAAAGACTGGAAAGGATTTGGGAATGTGAATCAGACAAAGGAAGAGAGGTGAGAAAGTTTACTGCTCCCAGCTGACCTCCAGAACTGCCTCTTGCATGACATTGCATGAGGAAAAATTGCTTCCTGCTGAAAGCTGTTTTGGCCATTTACGATATCCACACCTAATGACAGAGAAGACACTCCTGGTGGCACTGCTTTAGGTTCCAAGCAGAGCTTGGCGTTAGACTCCCGTTCAAAGCAAGCTGGATGCAAGGCACAAAGTACAGCTGAGGATCTGACACAAGCTTATCTCAAAATCCAATTAACAGCCCAATGACTCTGGCAGCTGAGGCTACAGGGTCACTGCCGAGGAACAAGGGATACAAAGAAACTCAGGTACCAGAAAGGGAAGCTCAAGTGGGCTTTATTATAGTCACTAGGATGTACAGGGATATTAGTGCACTTATTTCATTTCTCAGACTCAGCGCAGGAGCGGTCAGACACTGAAGTGCACATACCAGCTCTTTGCTTTTTGCACATTTAGAATGTGTAACGTGGGAAATCTTTAAATTATTTTTCTGAAAGATCCTTGAAGAACAACACAGTCAAAACGATTTCTCCATCGACTGCTGGATATTTCAAGGAAATGCTACAGATAGAAACATCTTTAATAAAAGAAGTGATCAAGAAGTGCTAACAGGGTGGTAGGATACAGATAACTGATTTTATCATCACCATTATAGTATTTAAAGTCCATTCCATACCATAATCTGGAAACAGTCCCTGAAAAAATCATTATAACACTATTTCTTTATTACAAATATTTACATACTATATATAAGTACAACTTTTATTTCCAGACTTTAACAATTCCATCCCTTGATGCGGTTACTATAAACCCTTGCGTAGTCTGGAAAGTTGCAATATCTGTGATAATATCATGATGACCAACGGGAAGAGACTCTGGACCCTTCCGAGGGGTCTCATCTGTGGGTCCCAGTTTTTGCTTGTTTTGAATTTCCTGTGCAAAAACAAAGTGAGAAAAATTTAAGAAAGGTGAGCATTTGCAGAGGGGAACTGTTACACCTATCAGGCTGTCAGTATAAAAAGACCAAGAAAAAGTTCTCTTCAAACAAGCAAACCCCACCCTAACACAAAACCTCCCATCCCTTGATAGTTTTCTTACAATTACCCCTTGGTTCATTCCTTTTCATCATACACAACCTAGGTCTTAATCTGAACTGACATTACAGCTGTCTGATTAGGGAAAGAATTTTATTTTTTTTCAACACATACATCTCAACTCCCCAAGGTTCAGTAGTGTGAATGTGATTGTTTAAGAACTTCAGGTGAAGCACTAAAAATATCATAATGCTTAGATAGACCCTCTCTGAATGATTTTTTTGCAGTCACCTCTGAAGTAACATTCATTCAGTTGAACTGAAACAAAACATTGTGCTACTCAACACTGAGCAACACTGCTGGCCCCAAAAGCCACTCTGATGGATGTCATAAAAACTACAGAGTTCTTCTACCATGTTACTTTGGTGTCGATACATTTTGTGTTGCCTTGCTAAAATCCTACACAAAAAACCTTATGAAGACTGATTGAAGCAAAATACCTGAACCACCTCTGTGCCCTCAATTATCTTCCTGTAGTAGGAAACAGATGGGCAATTGGAACTTCCAGCAACAACGTATGATCTCTCAGGGTAGGCTAGATCCCAAAACCTAAAGTCAAAGAAACAAAATCAAGCTGAGGTGTTCAGTTTTATCAGTTCAATGCAACTGTTTAAAAGCTGTCTTGCTGCTATGATTAAAGAGAGTGGGCCCAAATGCTGTAATGCTTTCTACGCTTAGTGGAAGAGATTGATACAGAGAAAGCAATGTTCATATCGAGCTTGCACAGGAGTTATTGTTTTGTTTCTCATCATGCAGCATATCAAGAATTTAAAGAAGGGTTTCAGAGAAGCAAGGAGTTTTGCACTACTTTTGCTAAGAACAATTCTCTCGGGTCACTGATGTCTACTAATGAACACATCGTCAGCATCATTGTTTTGACTTCTTGGAGTTTATTTAGACACTGTTTAGCAAAATGTAGTACACCAGCAGGGGTGAGAGAGCAAAAAACAAAAATGTTTTTAGTTTTATTACCTTATTTTCATGTCTGAGCCTGCTGTCAGCAATATGGGATTACCTGATGCTGGACTACAATATATTCCGTGGATGCTGTGAGGAGAAGGCTAGTGGGGAAGTGATACACAAAAGTAAGTTATCAGCAATAGCTGTTGCCGTGCTTCAGAAAAAGAACACATTCTTTACCACATTCATCCACTAAATTTCCAAATCTTTCCAACAAATGCCAATTTACTTTAATCTCAATATATTAAGCTAAATTGCTTCCTTATGTTTCACAGAGCAATGCAACAGATTTAACACTCCCTAATGCTTTTTGGAATCTTTGAAATGACATTCTTGATGTCAAACGAGAGAGATTATTTCTAAGAGAATTAGGCAAGCAAATCATGCTGAAAAGCATGATTTATGCTATGAAGCCATTAAGCAGCAGACATACAACAGAAAACTAGCTTGCATGCAAAAGTGCATGACCAAAATTAACTCAATCTGCAGTCTGATACACACAGATTCAACTTTAAGTAGATTCCAGATCTGCATTAACAACATTTATCAAAGAAGCTGTGGTTATTTTTGGTTTTTTATTTGTGTTTTAAGAATGGTATCCCGGATTGTTCCTTCCCCAGTTAACACCCTGAAGAAGTGCAACATCATGCTTTATATTACCCGTTTAAGTGTAGTAGTGGCACTATAGCACAGAAACAATGTGCAAAAGAGCAGATGCTTACAGAAGTATACACAATCCCAGAAACAGCAATTAGAAGTAAGTACAACACGCTGCACCATGTATTTTGCCTTTGCCATAATCTTTACAGGCTTGACCAGCTCAGTGATCTTCCAAGAACATGACCGGATATAGCAAGTCAGCGTTACAAGTACATTCCACAGATAGTGGAAGGTATCAATGAAGATTCAGGTTACACTGCTGTTCTATAAAGGGGATTTAATTTTGACAGCAGAACAATTATGGTGCCAAAATAAATCCCAGGGCAAGGTCCTGGTGCCAAACTGGCACGGCCATGGAGACTGGTAACTGTAGTAATGCACAGCAAGGAGTCTGAGGTCGTCATATCCCCCTCCACTCAGCAGAAACTGGAAAAGAAAGAGACCAGACCTGCAGTTCTGAAAGAGGCGGTGCACTGCTGGCCCACAAAGTGAAGCGTCGATCACCAGTTTCCATATCCCACATGGAGACTTCATTATTGCCTTGAACAGCTACAGGAAAGACATTGCCAATGCAAAAAATATGAAACAGGTTGGTTGGCTCTTTGCTACCTGTTCTACTGATGTGACAGAGAGGGTATGACATAGAGACACTTTCCACTTGCTCTCTGCAGCATTTGTGTTAGTCTTGCTTTAGCAGCAAAGCCACACGTGTTTCGTTTACTGCTTGGGAGCAGCTTTGCTACAAGTGAAAGTGTCAATTTAAGTTTAAATGAAACCTGCTTTAACCTCCAACCCTTTTAAAAGAGTATTAAAGCCTCACTTCCCTCACTAGATAATTTCTCATTCTTCTTTGAGAAGGATGGATGGCCTGTTCA
Source organism: Pedionomus torquatus (assembly GCA_013398155.1). Taxonomy (NCBI): domain Eukaryota; kingdom Metazoa; phylum Chordata; class Aves; order Charadriiformes; family Pedionomidae; genus Pedionomus; species Pedionomus torquatus. The sequence continues at coordinate 142,925 of VZRU01008877.1, forward strand.
GCTGGAACTTTGGAGATTACCCCCAGGAAGGTAAGGCAGCAATCCCAAGTTCCAGAGTTCAGTAGCTATGTTTTCACTCCCACGTTTAACACGTGCAGGCAAATAATTCTGTTTAAGGGATTGTTTACATGCCTGGCAGCAACCTAACAGGCAAGGACTTTTTAATAATATTCCAGAGTGATGAACTTTGTCACTTGCTTATTCTTTAGCAGGGAGGAAACAAATTCAAAAGCAAAGAGAAGCTTTCTTTATCTGCATGGTTTATCAATAAATTTGTTTTAAATCCCAGGGTGGTTAATAACTAAAATAAGCAATGCCCAAGAAGCAAGTAAAATATGAAACTCAAATAACTCTTTATCAACAACTTTACTATCAACAACTTAACTATCAGCAACTTTATCAACTTCGCTGTTATAGGATTAGTTTAAGCTACTTGTCCATTTCCAAATGTACTCCTGACACAAACACAAGTATGTGACAGGGCTGCACGCAGTGAGGAAGAAGCAGATGTGAGCGTATCAGATGAGGAATCTTGGGGAGGTTTTCAGAAGCTCTAACCCATAACACAGCTGGGTTAGATTCAAGTAGGAATCAGAATGGTACAACCTCTCTGTCTCTGCTCTAGAGGCGTTGAAGGCAGTGGCAGAATTCCCATCAACTTCAATGTATGTTGTGAGTTTGGGTTATGTCTCTTTTAATGTTTTGTCCTTAAAAAGTGATGCGGTAGCACATAGGGAGAGATCCTCATGAGAACTGTAATACTCAGAAGATCAGAACTGTAAAGCTTTGCTGTCATTTTCATAATAGCTTAACTCTAATTTTTTTCTTTTTTTTCCTCCCCTCTCCTCTCCTTGTTCATTTCAAAAAGAGCCAGAGAGAACACAGTGGCAGAAAACAAGTATGAACCTTCTCTTCTTCTTCTCCCCAAGCAAAGCACAAGGAAAAAAAAACCCAAACAACTCCCTCCAGGTTTTGAAGCAGAAGGTGAAACAAACGCTCCTTTTATCACAACCTCTGGCCACTGTGTTTAAGCTGTCTTTTACCTGCAATTACCCAGGACTGATAGACAGGATGCATGAGCAGGCGTCTGATTCGGGCCTTGGAAGGATGAGAATGGCTGGAGATGGGTAACTGAAACCTCATGTCCCAGCACGCCATGGTACCATTGCTTGTTCCTGGTGAGAGAAAGCTCCCCATAGTCAAGAGTGATAAAATACAGGGTTCTGCTCATATCCCTGTGCTCTGTTCCTAGGGAGATGGACTTCAGCCTCAAGTACTTAGAGGGCAGAACACTCCCACAAATAGATCAGGAGGTGTTGCTCTCCTCTTGTTTGGGAAAAGCATGCTCTAGTCAAATGAGATCAAACAAAAGTTTGAGCTGTAGGTATTGTAAAAGAAAACCAGAAGGGCGGTGGCCCTAAGCGGGGAGAAGTTAAGAAACACAGGCTTACCAATACACAGCCAGCACTGGTGTATGTCCACAGCAAATGAAGTTATGAGGCCTAGCTTCAAATCATGTTTCAGTGTCCAAGCGTTGCTGCTAGATCGCAAATCCCATCCAACCAGAGATCCATTAACGGTACCATAAGCCAGTACTGACTGGGCTCCTGAATTGAAGTGATGTATATCTACCACGCAGCCATCATCCTTCAGATCCAAGGACCTGGGTTAAAAGAATAAACTAATTTAGAAATTCATACAACCCTCCAAGTTTAAGACTCCTTCCAATAGCTAAAGCTGAGCAACATTTTCCTCTTCATGTCACTTCTCAAGGCATCTGCTAGAAAAGACTTTCTGATTTTAGTACAACAAATGCTTATGCTCTTTTAAATCTCTCTGCCAACAGGACCTTCAAGTCTTCTACAGGCTAGTAAAACACTGTCAGCAGTAATTTGTAAACAAACAGCTCTGTGCTCTGGGTCTCTCAACGTGCTTGATATTTCTATCCCGTTCATGCTCCACATTTATCAGATATGCATCCAGGTGTATGGGCAGGAACACCCCTCTCCATGTCATACTGCCAGTATGACAGTATACAGGACCTGTATTTGCTGTAGCTTTTATTAAACTACTTCTTCAGGCACAAATACAGTGTATATCAAAAAGAAAATTTGTTTTGTAGTTTCCACCTCCTTTAGATTTGGCTTCTTTAATTTCTATTCATCCCAATTTAATAACTTAATCCCAAATAAGAGGGGACATTTGAGACAGATACCTTACTTTTCCTTTGGATAAAAAAGAGAACTTTGGGATGGCTGCTAAATTTACGGGGGCCTTAACACACCCCTCACTCAAGCTAGAAGATTAAGCTATTGAATCAGTGCCAAATACTAAAAAATTGCTCATACAGAGATGGGTAAGAAAGAGCTAAACTGTTCCTAAACACTCCCCTAAAGAATATCCCATCCCCTGTATCTTTGCCAGCTTACATTAAAAGCCTGGGAGTAAAAATTGCAGACCTGAGCCCAAACAATATGCAGATTTGTAAATGCTTACAATTTTAGAGGATCTTTTACAGGTTGTTATATAAGCAGTAACATCATAGCAGAGGTAGTAAGAAACTACCAATCCCAGTGCGTTAATAAAAAAAACTGAGGACTGGTCAGACTGACTGTTTCAAGTCCAGTGCCACAGGAGACACCCATAACCTAGAGCTACGAATTCTCAGCCCTGCATGGTTGCTTTTCAACCCTTCTTTATACAGCAGGATAAGATCATTGATTACAGCCTTCCAGTACAGCCTGGGCTCAGCCAGCAGGAAGCCTATAGCAAATCAAGAAATCTAATCGAGGAATATACTAGGAGCTTGAGCACTGCCGTGAGATTTAACTGCTCTAAGTACATACCTGCTTTGTATTGGATGAATTTTAGGTGATTTAGGGAGCTTTGAAGCTTCAATACCAAGAAGCTGGATGGCACCATTATCTGAAGCTATAGCCAGGTAATGTGAGCCTTGGCAGAATGTAAGTGTCTTTACATGTCCTCCAATCCGAGAGTATGTCAAAATTGATCTAAATAGTAGAGAGAGAAGGAGAGGAAGAAAGAGAGACCATTTTTTTTTGTGGCACGTTAAAATAAAACAATTACTTCCCTTGAACACCTACTTAAAATCAATGACTCAAATGTCCTCTCAAAATAACATTTTCTAACTGTTCCATAATCAGAAAGCAACACAGCCTAAGTTTCCTCTGCAAGCTTAACTCCTTATGTTTGAGCCTCTACGTTATAAGGTCTCCAACTGCAGATGTACACATTTGTCTACCAGTAAAATCTACATTAGATCTGCATCAAAGTAGCATAGTGCAGTCATTCTTACTTAAATGACACTGTACTCCACTACATCTTTTTCAACATAGTTTGAGACAGACATCCTCGTCTCCCAAAGCTCTCTGACAGCCCCATACCACCCATGTTTCAACCAATGATACAGCTTTCCTGCATCAAACATCCGTGGATGAGACAGTTAAACATAAGGCTAATTTGTTCCAAAAACCTCAGATGGCTTTAAACAGCAGCACCAGAATTTATTTATGTCTGTATAGAAATGAAATCAAAAAAGCTGTAATTACTACAACTGCAAAGCAATCCCGTTGCATTTACAAGCATTTTTTTTTGCTTTTATTAACTAATTGAAACAGCAATCTCATATCTTCTTGTTGTGCACAAAGAGGAACAGCAGTATATTAAATTATTGAATTATCTAGCATACCTACAAGTGATTCATATTTTGCTCCCTCCTCTAATTTATTTTGCACTTTAAAACATCAGCCCCGCAAATCCTAGGAGTTTTAAATCTACCTGGTTGTAGTGGTCTTTCCTTCCATTTTTTGGCTGTTCCAGATTTTCACCGTGCCGTCGTTTGAGCAAGTGGCAAAAATGGAGTGTTCGTCAGAGACCCGGATGCGGTTCACCGCGGACTTGTGTTCATGAAGGTGAGCTACCAACAGTCCCTTGGGCCGCCATCCTTCAGGGAAAAACAAACCCATAAAGTTTAGTGTTGATTTCGTAACTTAACAGGAACAATAAAATCCCCCTGATCCCATCCACTAAGGGCTATATCGGGACACAGTCATTACAGCTCCAAAGCGCAGAAGGCACGGAAAACACAGAGCTAGCACTTTTTAAATGTTAAAGGCAAAAGCCTGTTTACTCAATTCTAAACTAAACCCCATTGGCAGATCTGGGTAAGAGTTTTCTTTTAGATGGGTTCCACGTACATTCAATGAAATTTAAAAGAGCTCTTCATAGACTTCATAGAAATACTAGTGCACAGTTCTGGTCACAGCTTTTGCAGATTGCTGTGCTGCAAATGGCAATCCCATAAAGGCCCAAACCTCATGTAATTAGCAACACATTTGAACAGACTTAAGTTCCTGGATTTTCTGTAGAATGCAAGTGATCGGCTCAGCGTTGGCACCACACGCTATGTTGACAGCCTTATGTGCCTAACAAAACAACACTCTTCTAAATCCCATTGAAAAATTATTCCAGAACTTCAAAAATCAATTGAGGAGTTGAGCTGCCACGCAGTAACTTGCCAAGAAACTGCCAACATCTGTGTGATGTCTCCTCTTCTGAAACAAGCAATGCAGAAATATCTGGCTGCACTTCTAACGTGCATCTACTATAGTGAATGATTAGCAGCAGATTAAGATAACGAAGGGCAGACTACAGCAAATTTCAGAACAAGACACAAACTTTAAATATGAACATTCTTCTGGCACTCACTCACTTGTGTGGCAGAGCAAGTCAGCTGGGACATGTATTTGGGGACGTGTTATTTCATAGGTTGTAAAACTCTCTTCAGAAGACAAACACATGGCTTAGCCAAGCTCAGGCCAAGTTAGCTATGTACAAATGCTGTCTGGTTGGACCATTTTCCTGATGATTTTCTACTACTTCCCTTGAATTGACATGGTAGCTGTATATGCCCAGGGTTGTGCATTTACACTAGTTTTACCAAAAGACTTTAGCATCACCGTGTTGGTTACTGCAAGCCTAGATGGTACAGATCCTGCTCGCAACACCTGGAGTTTAAGCATATGAGCTACCATTAGTAGAGTACAGTCAGGAATCTCCATGTGAGATACCCAGCAACAAGTCCATGCAGTGGAGAACACCAGCTGAGAATTGGTGAAATGCTGAGAAGTGCTTTGCATAAATCCCAATCTCAATTTGGAGCTTCAAAATTTAAATGAGGGCCACACACTGGACGTCAGACCAGTGTTTTGTGTCTGTTACTGCAAAGGTAAAGAACTTGCTTCCAGACCTTCTTTTGTAAGTCATGCAGATATTTTGCCAAATAGGTGTTCTACACAGCAGGCACATTTCCTATACTAATAATTTCCTCTTTTCCTCATCCTTTGCATTTTGCCTTGAGATGATGATGTTTGGACTCAAGTTTTGTTTTGGGTTTGTTGTTTTTTTTTGTATAATAACCTCAGTGGCCTGTGATTTACCTGGAGGTGGGGGCTTGCTCTCCCACTCAGCATTCTCCATCATCTGCTTGGCCAGTCTCTCTGCATTACACTGTTCTCGCTTCTGCTGGATCAGCTGCTGAAGTTCAGTTTTGCAAGTGGTGACACGTAACTGGTGTGCAGATGGGGATGCCGAACTGCTCACTACCTGTATGGTGGGTTTCCTGGGCTGAACAACTGTTCCATCAGATGCCTGTAAGGGGAAGGCACTTAAAAAAATATGCCTTACATTCTACACACAGATAAATCCTGCTCTTAAGATTACTTCGTCACGCTAAAAAGCGGAAAAAACTTTTTTAGTGAATTAATTAGCAATGAATTAGCATTAAAAAAAGTTCATGCTTGCATGAAAAAAAATCAAAAATAATGAAAATTATTATCTACAGAAAAGCCTAACCACTTATTCTACCCTGCTTGCCTAGTCTGTTCTGCATTCTATTTGTAGACACTGTAATGTGCCATGCATACGTCTTGATGTGATTATTACAGCAGCTCTTATTACAGTTACTACTCTCAAGACTGATAGAATTTCAGGTTAGCTCTTGAACAATTATTTGTTTACATTGGTCTTTAAAATAAACGTCTGAAGTGTCTTCCTCTTACTTCAGGGTGGCCACTCATTTAAAACTAGCAGAAGTTAATCTCCAACTAGAAACAGAATAGAAAGAAGTGCTCAGAGTTAAGAGGTGCCTCTAACAGCCTGCAGGACTCCCACCCATCCCTCTGTAGCCAGTGCTGAGTATTACAGGTACGGGATGTCTAAATGCATCTGTGATGTGATACACCAGTTCCAAGTTAGCATCATGACACCTCTTCTCTTCCTCACAACATGTATCAGAGCATGCAATTTGAGGAAGAGTCTTCCCTGCCAGAACAGCTTACCTAATATTTGGCTAATCCACAAAGCCCCATCTCTTCATACAAATCATTTATTTGTTAGTGAAGCTCTTCTGTTCAAGAGACTAAACTCATTGCCATCCTCTCTCAATCCCTATTTTAAAAATAAGAACTTGAAAGTCAGCTACTCTGCCAGAGAAGACACCAGGGAATAGCACTAGTGTAAAATAACCTCCAAACAAAACGAGAATGCCACATTTGTATAGTCCCACTTGGCTTTAAAACAATCGAATATTTTTGGTTTAAGACACAAAGACAGTATTTTTCAGCAATACCTGTGGAGAGGATGACAAAGTGGCACAAATGCCAGCTGAGGACTCTGAACGAAGAGGTTTCCCAGTCTGGATGGCTTCAGGATCAGTAGTTTGCCCATGTCCTTTGGATATTGGCTGGGAGATATTAGTTGGTTCCAGGGACCCAAACATGCTTTTCCATTCTTCATTTACATTTGAATCTTGCTTTACATGTTTTCTAGCTAAAAGCAATCAGGAGGGAGGAGGAAGAGGAGGAGGGAGAAAAAAAACCCCATCCATAATCATGACAATGTTTGGTAAGGTTGGTCATTATTTTCAGACTACATGGAGTCCAATGTTTACATGCCAATTTATTATTGATATAGTTAGTAGAGAAAAACATACTGTTAGGTTAAGCCTAGCTGACAGGGATTTATGAGGCAAACAGAACACAGGTGGTTTGTGCTCTGTTCACACCTACTTAATCCTACAGTTGATTTGTGCAATAAATCATTCCAGCATAGGAAAGTTTTGCATTTAGAAGGCTGAACTTTGATTAAACTCCATGATATTTTTTTTTTCTTACGAGAGTTACTCCGTTACTTGCATTAGACAATGATAAACCTGTAATAGCACAGTATGCAAATCACAGTCAGTGTCAAATATAATTCATTTCCCATTCCAATCGCTACATCACCTGTAGATTCAAGAATGTTATCTGTAAATAGGTTATTTATTTATTTCCAGCATTCCTCTGGAGTCACTTAAAACTGTAAAATACAGAAAGCAAAATGAAAACATGGGACAAATTACATGTGGACAAAGTCAGTGAAGAAGTTTAAGGCATGAAGACTGCAGGTGACAGTTCTGTGTGAAGTCAATCAGTTCAAATACAGACTTCATATACAAACTTTTAAATCTTGTCCACTCCTGACTCCACAGGATGCAAAAAACAGGAAAGTCCTGTACTTATATACTTTCCTTTAAAATGATATGCAAAATATTTGCAGTCTAGCGTCTGATAGGTAGACACATATTCTGATATCCTGATAGAAAGAAATTCTGATAGATAGCAAAAACATAGCCTTCATAATTTACACTGTTACCCTGGGTCACTACAGTCCTGTTTGTCGCAATCAGCTTAACAGCTATGGCAAATGCAGTCAAACTAATTTAAATACTCTCAGGGACAAAATAGACCCATCTTTCACTGATCCAGAGAGCATTCTAGAACCTCTCATGTCAAATAGCAGCAGTAATTGTCTTATTGCAAATTCAGTGAGGTGGCAATAGCTGAATTGTATGGTACATAGCCTGAATTACTGAGAACACTTGCTGAGTAAATTAAAGACTTAATTCTCTGACCCTGTAAGAAAGGCTATACTTCATCTATACAGACCACAAAATATACCAACCACGTTTGTCATCAGGCTCTTGCTTTGTTTTAACAAGATCCACTTGTCTCCCACTTATTCCCAGAGCTGACAAGTCAATCACCCCCTTCTGACTGCTGTCATGCAGGTGGCTCTGGTCCACAATATTGGCTTTAGCTTTATTCGATTTTAACATGAAGTCTTTCAGTGCTAGCAGTTTATCTTCTTCCTCCTCAGTCATCCCCTATAGAATAAAACAAAGATATTATTATTTACTTTTGAACAAGATCATGCATCAAAGGATGAAGACGTAAGAAGCAGTGAGATTAGTGACTGGCTCAGAAGTGGAAGGGTAGCACACATCCCCAGAATTTGAGACATCAATCTATTATTCATATGAGACTTTGGGTAAGCTGCTGTAGTATAAGAATATCCTTCCTCCTCAAGAACAGGGTAGGAATAGTGAAAGGGCAGAATAGCATTTTAATATTGGATCTTTGTCTGTCCTTTGCTGCCACTTAGGCTGTGCTTACAGCCCACAAGAAAAAAAAAAGGGAAAAGAACCCAACCCTGAAAAAAACATACACACACTCAGTTCCTTCCTCTTCCCAGTTCTCACTACTTTTGCGTAGGTGATTCTCAGAGTTCCCCTCTTCACACAGAAGCCTCAACACTTTCCAGCTCCCTTTGGCTTCTGCAGTATTACTTGCGTGTCTACCTCTTCAACAAAGACATACTCTTCTCTCCAACACAATATATGGGACGTACACTGATAACCATCACAGATGTGTCAGAAATCCACGAATACAACTGAAGTCTTTAAAAGGGGAATGTATTTGGGAAATCCAAATGCAAGTTTGCCCTATTTCTGGCAGATCTTTTCAGAATCTTCCTTAACTTCTGAACTCTTTGTCCTACAAGCATATACTGAAACCAAGTTAATGGTCTGCAGGACAAGAATCTCACACTGGGTGTCCCTCAGAGCAGCCACTGCAAGATTAGGGTCTGTGGAGACACATAAAGCCCAAGACTATCAAGCCTGACTTTTAAAGTACAAATAAAACCCAATCACTTGTGAAAGTAGCTTCTTCAACAGCTGTGCAATGGCAGGGTCCTCTGGGGGTGGGCAGTCAGAGAGAGCACCATTCCTCTTCTTCTGACGCATCTGAAGGTGTCGGAAGAGGCTTGTGATATCCTTTGATCTTAAGACATAATCAAATATGGAACGGCTGACAGGCTCTTTAAGTACACTTAGCAGGACTATTTCTTTATCTATCTGCAATTCAGAAAAAGAGATCAGTCAACACAGAGGAGGATGATATACATATACTTGGGGAAATCTAGCAGTAAATGCAGTCATCTCACATCTACAACATTTGCACTTTCTTCCTAGGCTGAGTTAGTAACTGGACAACTCCAAATAATAATATGAAAACCAACCTCTTCCTCTGAAGGCACATTCTAAAAACCAGTTTCCATCTCAGTCCTGAAGAGATGCTTTCAAACTTACAGTAACAAAAACCCAGGTAAGACTTCAAAATTATTGCACATGATTGTGCCAATAACCTAGATTCAACTTCTTTTGCGAAAATAGCACCTTTTCCATGCTGATCACATCAGATTCTCTCCGTTCTCTTTCCCTATTCTCCCTGCAGTATCAGAATATCTACCTGGCATTGCTAGATAGGATTAAAAATTACACTACTAGTACAATGACATTGCAACATTTGTCTGTCTTTGTCCTACATTTACCCTGCAAAAATACCAACTAAAAGAGCTCTTACTTTGTGTCAGTCAAATTACCAAGTTTCCTCCCATGTACACATGAGAATTAAGGATGTACAAGAATGGAATTAAGTATTATTCAAAAGCATATAGTGACATTAGTAAACAGTCATAAGAAACTGATGACTTAAGGCATAATTTGGAGTCATCAAGTGGGGCAATCTTTATAAAGGTTGTTCATTTCTATTAAAGCAGAAAAAAACCAAAGACATTCCTATTCTTCCAGGTGCTGATTCAATGTCTGTTAGAGGGGCAGGCCTGGAATACTGGGTCTTGCAGATGAAAGGAGAAAACATGGGAACATTTGTTTGGCAGTCTACTTTTCATGCCTTTTACACTCCTATAAACTAGCACGATGTCACATGAGCTTGATAGTAAACAAGGCAGAGAAGGGTTTGTTGATTTAAAGCTTTGTAAAATGTTCTGTAATTTGCAATAAATATGAGCCAACAGATTTTCAAACACAGAGGCAACAGCTATTCTGTCAATGTCTGCCAGACGTTGCTGCCTCTATACTGCCTCTAAACTTAATAGAAAACAAATATATTCTTACATTCTGGGAGTAAGGCCCATGGCCAAGACAGACTTCAGAATTATGACTAGTCAAGATATAATCCCGTGGATATACTTTGAAGTATTACCTGTATTATTGGTTGTGTGATAAAAGGGTGGAGGTATGGCATTAGCTTGCAGTAGACATCAGCAATATTCAAATACTGCGCTACCACAGTGATAAATCCAACTGCACCATAACGTATCCAAAGATTAGGATGACACAGGAAAGGTGCTGAAAGAAAATTAGACTGTTAGACTATGTAAATCATATTAAAGAGAGGGGATCATCCCCTATACAGCAGCATGTAATGTAATTTCCTTTCCCTAGAATGACCCTCAAAATGAGCCTTCCCTCCTGCAGAGCACCAAGATTAAAACACTCACACTGATTAAATTATTTCATGGACTTCACTGTGCTGCTACTGTGCCAAAAAGTGTATTTTTCCTATTTATTCATTTCAATTCTTAATTTTGAACTCCAGACTTGCAAAGGAGACTAATCCATAAATATTCAAAATCTCAACTTTATTATATCCTCATACCAGTTTAAAGAGCTTTATTGTTCTCTTTTTAGCAAATACTTTATTCCTCCCTTTTTCCCCCTCTCTTCCTTGAATAGTCACTACTTATACTGTAAGATTATTAGGCTCAGAATTCCATCTCAATTATGTGGGTTTTAAGAAGTTGCAATCAAAGGACTATCTAGTCATAAGATACAATCATAGATCATATGCCCCAAGTTCTGAGTGCATTTGAAAAGCCGCAACAGAAAGAAGCAGGCTACATCTCAAAAGATCAGCTAGTATTTTCTTTTTCATAAATAGCTGGCATGTCTAAATTGAACTGACAAGCCTGATGAGGAAGGAGAGACCAACTCTCTCTTCAAGATTCTATCGAGTTAAAGGGGGTTTCATGGCGTTAGAAATAGGATGAGAAAGGATAACGTATTGTCCAAAGGACTGGATTCTCCCGTCTTCAAAGGCTGATAGGTAAGAGTTTGCAACTTATGTACCTGATCAACTTCCAGAAGTAACCAGGTTACTTATAAAGGAGATTTGCATGAAGAATAAGGAAAGATCTTAAAGCAGAAAGTTTTTGGAGTGTTGTTTGATGCTGTCCCATACAAAATCAGAGAAGATGCTTCCAGTTTGTTCCACCAAAATTATTAGAGTTCTGAGCACTAACCCCATCCAAACAGCAACAGTTCATTAACACAATATTGTGGAGATTCTAAAGCAGAGGGTTGCATTATTGGACAGCGAAACTTTATGTGGCACTGAGATTTCTTATCTGGGAAAATAAGCTATTTAGCTTATACTCAGTATTCCAACTTACCGATATCACAAGCAAACTCATAAATATGGGGCTTTTGCAAGAGCCCCAACTGGCACATACAAGTAAGAGCATTCAGGGCTTTATAAATGACAAATTCTTCAGCATCACTGAGACCTTGCTGAAGCAGAGGTTTCAATATTGATGAGCTTTGCCAGCCTACATAAGCAGCAACACCTGAAACATAAAAAGAACACATAAAAATCCAAAGTAGCTCTTCCTTGCCTTCCCTCAACAAAGTTTAAAATCGCTGTCCCACAGAGATCTCTCAGAAGAGATTATTAGTCATTAGAAAAGGAATCTGCTTTCCATTCAAAGTTAGACCAATATTCTAAATTATTTTATTCTAATATTTTAATTTAGTAGCAAATTTAGTCGTAATTTGTAGTAGCAAATTTAATTTAGTCGTAATTTGTAGTAGCAAATTTAATTTAGTAGCAAACATAATGTAATGTACCCACGTATTATTATTCAGACTCCTGAAAAGACTGAACTGGATACTGGACTAATAAGCAAGGCAAGTCTATAGCATATGTTTATTTAGCCACAAAAGAAAGAATCACTAGTCAAAAAGGAACTTTTAGAACTGCCTTCTAAAACTCTTGCAGCCTGAAATGGCTGCAGGATTTGCTGTTTAAATAACTAGTCTCAAATTATTTGCCAACATGAATCCACCTTAATGGCAGTTTCAAAAATAAATCCAATTTGAAAATATATTTCAAAATCTTTGAAAGGAGCCAAGATCAAAAGTAAAACAGAAGTGATTTCTTTGAAGCTACTGGACAAAAATATATCAACTGCATGGCAGTAAAAGAAACTGCTTCCTTTTCTTTTTCCTTTCCCACATGAAAACCAGGCTTATTGTTGCTACTGTTATAGTCTGTGCTGTGTGCTACATACAACTGTCTCCGCTTCTAACCCAGTTAGCTGGGATTGATAAATACCAAGAAATTCAGTATCCTCATCAGAATCGAGATTAAACATAAAATTACTTTATCACTTTTACTCTATAAGTTAATAATCAATAGACTTGCTCACGTATTAATGCTGTGCTTTGCAACCAGTTGCTACATGGAAGAGAGAAAGGAGGGAGAAATAGCACAGGTAGGAGATATTCCCTCATTGCTGCTGTTACAGAAGGGTGCCTGCACACTGTCACAGGCAGCAGTGCCTGCACATCTTAAACATGAGTCGGAGAATGAAGTTTTAAATATGAGCAAACAGCTTTAAATAGTACCAAACAGTGTAAAATAAAAATTTAAGTTTTGAACTTTATCTGAATTCTTATGTGGAGGTTTTGAATAGGTACTAGGAGAGGAGGATTTAAAAAAACAGGTTACATCTCTTGACTTTTACATTTGCCTCATGTCTCTACATGCCAGGACACTGTGACCATGCTTTGGCTACTCCATTGCTCCTTGTAACAAATTCTGACAAGTTACTAGCATCTTATCTTGGCAAGGTTTGCCAGCACAGCATTTTGTGGCTTACAGTCATAATAGAACGTGTGCCTACCATAGCAGCCCTGCTGGAGATTAGATCACACTCTTTTTATTTGCCATACACCTGAAGTACCATTTTTCTCTCCTGGTACTGAAATGGGAAAATTTTCCAGATCTTGGAAAGCTGGTGCAGATCTTGGGTACCAACTCTCAGTAACAGCCATGTGCAATAATTTCCAACACCCATGGAACATTAGCTACACTTAACAGCTGATCACTGGCAAGATTTTTTTAAATTGTTATTAAGTTTTCTGAGCTGACAGGAATCTTTAAGTGAGATTTTAAGGCACTAAATTTTTTTTTCAAATTGTAATTTTAGCCTACGTAAATGCATAGCTTTCATCATATGAACAGGCTGATGGAAATTAATGGGACAATGCATATGTGAAGTGATGCATCTACTAGGGAGTTTGAAGAAATCTTACCATTTGCTTGTCATAATTTAGCTTTTTGAGTTAGTGGCTTTAGCAAAGACTCAAAAAATATTTAAAGTTTGTCTTAATCTAACCTAGACTTAAATGCCTCAGTCTCATTTGTATTATATTTGTATTTACATTTTTTCATCTTCACTCCCTAAATATTTACAGCCAATAACTCATCAAAGTCTTTTCCTATAAATTACAAAACTCTTTATAAGAAAGGGCTTTTATATGATAGTTAACTGTTCCCAGGATATAAAAAAATAATTTATTTACATTATTATTACATTGTTTATTTACATTATTATTATTTATTTACATTATACATATGGCTGAAACCAAACACTTACCAACAATGCTGTCAAAGAAAGCTCCTCGGAGATGCCAGTCATTCTTATCATTTAAGAAAGTGATCATATGAGACAGAAGAACGTCGTTGGCTTTCTGACGTCCAAAAAAGACACAGAGACGTGTTATTCCATTTTCCATCAGTGTTTGTTTCACGATATTCTCTGGGTCACTTAGCAAAGTCACAACTTTCTGCTGGACCATTTCATGCAAGGCTTGCAACTCTGCAACAGACAGCAGAATGAGCATTTGGGATGGAGAGAAACAGTAAATACAGGTGTAGCACCTGTTCTTGAAGAGGTTACGCTGATAGGTCATCCTGAAGAACACCCAACTCAATAAGATGGGCAACACAACAGAACCTCAACAATTCCAACAACTGACTTATCAAAGACTTCAGACTAAGGATGAGATGGTGACAAAGCTAAAGAGTATGGAAATGTGAGACATTCTTCCCAGATCATTATATTCTAAAATTGTCATAACTTCAACGAAGATGATCCAGCTTGTGCTATTTATGTGTGAAATGCAGATAGGAAGAAGCATCAGAATGAGTAAGCAGCAACGCTACAACAGTAACAAGATACTTCAAGGCAATTCCAGTTTGGTATGTTTATTTGACTACCGGTTTCAAAGTTTGTGAACTGACACCAGATCAAGAGTACGCTTTTAGTTAAGTAGATAGAATGGCTTCATTAAGGATACAGAGAGGAATAAACAATATTTGAAAAAGTGAGTATTTTTTGTAATATTTGAAAAAGTGAGTACTTCCAATTTCATTAAATTTCATTAATTTCATTAAATTAATTTCAGCAGTTAGCCTAATGATACCAACAAAAAAATCCAAAGATGACCTTGCCCACGGCTTCTACTCCAAGATGCAACTAAAAAAACCATACTTTTGTTAAATGGAAATAACAGAAATGTTAATTCACTGGCTATTGAAAGCTGTACGAGGAAGGTTCTCAAACTTAAGTAGCACAAAAATTTCAGCTATTGCTGTCCCAGCTTTAGCAGGGGAGATTACCACTTGCCTGCAGTCAGAAGACCAGCTAATTTGCTTCCATAGCAAACTGTCAGTCACATGAAAAAGTTGCCTTCTGGGTTCAAAATTCACATGTTTAGTTTCTAAAAGGGTAAAAAGAATAGAACTATTCAATCTCCTTTTTTCTGAGCTGTTTTGAGGGGACAGTGTATCTTAGAAATACAGCCCGTATGATGGGACTTTCTCACTTCTCAGCAATTGTGAGTACCCCATGCCTTATACGAAGGAACATGAGGCAATTATTTTTATGCTTGGTTTTGGCAGGGTGGTTTGTGTTTTTTTTTTAAACATCATTCTGCAACTAATTAAGAGATAATTGAAACACGCCTTTTTCCCTACCAAAGGGAATATGTGTGGGATGTTTAACAATTATGTTTAGTCACAGAGCAATCTATTTAGCCCAAAAGAGAAATGATAGTTTTTAACTACAAAGCCAACAAGACTTGCCCAGCATTGTTCCAGAAATGTGTGCACCGCTAAAAAGCACTGGAGTTGACACACAGTTGATTTTGCACCATCTCTTCCTCCCAAGGGAAAGAAAGAGAAAAGCTGCTCTTAGGATTTTATTTCATTCCCTGTGATACAGTTACAGTAGCACAGATAACAGCATTACTGCCCAACGGCATCCATACATTCAACATCTTCAGGCAAAAACACAGACAAGAATTGCCAGGCATAGGAACAGAAAAGGAAGAACTACTGAAAAATATGGTACTATGACTCTAACAGAAATTGACAGGTTTTACAGCTAACACTGCCTGCCACCTCAATGGAAGCAGTGTTTGGAATACAGCCATGTTTTCGCTGCTGACTTGTTTATGGGACTGTGAGTAAAGCCAGCATCACAGTCAAATTCCTTGAAAACTTTGGCAGAAGAAAAACATGCTCATTTTTTTGCAGTTCGGAACAAAGGCGTCTATTTCTGCATGAAGCTGTGACACACACACTTTGATACTGGTCAAGGAAAAGCATTCTTCCCATTTAATAAAGGGAGACTAAACTTCTAAGAGATGAGGAAGATCAGAGCTAACTACGAGTTTTAGCTCATGATTTGCTATTATAAGCAAGGTAAGTAGAAGTGACATTACCTGTGTCATAGTTATCACTGGGGTGAGTTGTTTCATCCATTTCTTCACCATTTGGTTCATTTTCCATATTCAGATTTTTCAGCTGTACTAACTCCAGAAATCTCAGAGCTGTTTCTGCCAACAGTGCTATATTTTCTGCAAAGGAAAACATTTTGGTTAAGAATTGTTCTACTTTGCCAATTTACATCAGTCTGATGATTCCTTGATGATTCCTGTAACTACTGACGATACCAGCCATGATGAGCAAAGGGGATTGAAATTATACAACATTCTGTGGTCAACCCCCTTCTGTTGACCCTGGCTGCAGCAAAGCTACCAAATATATCAAACCATATGGTACTTTTGTTGCATAAACAAGTGGGAAAATTGTAAGGATATCAAGTGCAGCAAGGACTAATTTCAATCTTCTAGAACTAGCCTTAAATGCCACCTCATCTCAGACCAATGACTGAGATTGAACTTAAAGGCAAATTAACCTGAATTAACTAACACGTCCATGTGGTCGACTGCAACAAAACCACAATGACAAACCACCACGCCAGGATATGTATCCTAGGGAATAACAACAGGGTTACCCTTGAGGGCTCGATTCCACTTTTAGAACATTAGTTCCATATCTGTCCATGTAATTTGGCACCACCCTGCACTGTTTGGAAACTGCTGAAGCAACTCAGGCTACATTATATAGGTCAGGCCACTGCTGGTACTGGAATAATCCCATCAAGGCAGAGTCTCACTTAAGCAGCCGTTCTGAGTGTCATCCAAGACAACAGCAGCATGACAATGGAGCCTGTCCACAGCCCAGATCAAATCCTGTAAATCACTGGTCTGCCCACTTCCAGAAAGTGTGCTATATAACTCAGAAATCAGACTGCCTTTAATTCTATATCTTTATTTATTTGAAATTTAAAGTGCTTTCTTGAAGTAAAAGCTATTTGAAAAAGAACCCCAAAAGCACACACTTAAAAATATGCTAGTCATAGCAAATAAGGGCACATGGTAAATAGCAAATATGGGCATGACTACAAAGCTTATTACTGAACCAAGCAGAACTCATATATCCAAATAACATATGAAGAAAACGTCTGCTATGGAATAAGCCAGTCTATTACACAGCAAATAATGTAATTTCAGGCTCTGAATATTTTCCTACAGAATGAAAGTTGGTAACTGAAGCGTAGCAACACACTGATACTTTAAATTACTTTCATATTTATTCAGTTCAATCAGGCCACTCTAAGCAAACAATGTGAGCTAATGAAATGTCAATTAAGATAAAATTATAAAAGAACAAGGGGTGGGCAAGCTCAGAAAGCCCTGTTCACGTAACTTCGGTACACAAAGATGGCTTAGACAAGTACTTTTCTTTGTTCTGCTCTTGCTTATCCAGGAAATAAAGCCGGGGCTGCTTCCCTGAGCATGAACCTCTAAATTCCTACCTTAGCTGTGGGCAGACCTGCCGTGTGCTACATCCAGACCCCTGCCCAAAGCACACGTACTCATTCTGGTAGTTGCTTTTACATGCAGAACTACAGAGAAGAACTAATGTTATTTTTTTTTAAAAGTTAATTAATCTAGCAGAGAATAAACATGTTTTGTCAACTATTTTAAATGTAATTATTTACTTTAGGTAGATACCTATACTGGACATTCATCTTTTAGTATAAGCTCATTAATTATTAAGTTGCTGTCATCACCTGCAACAGTTAGCTTAAGTGAATACAGGTGTATTTTACTTCACCCGCAGTCATTTCTGAGATTTCTGGGGAGATTTACTGAAACAGCAAGCTATGTGATGATTTTGAGCAGAGGAGAAAGCAGTTAAGGAAATATAGAAAAGCTCAAGACCAGGAATTTTGACTGAATTTCCTCTTACCAGCATACGCAAGTCTGACAATGGTGGCTTCATCCTGGGCCAAGTGTGCAATGCCTGGCAGAATGTATTCTGGGTAAATGTTAATATCATTGCGTGGCACCTCTTTGACGAGAGCAAGAACTTTAGTTAGTGTCCTCACAGATTCTGCCCTCACCCTGGGCACAGAGTCATTGCTGAAATGTAACAGATAAGGAGTAATACGATCCAGAAGAATCTCTACACTTAATCTTGGTGCTAAATGAAGAATCAGTTCCAAAGCGGCCAGTTTTGAATCACAGTATTTGAGAGTCTGTAAACAGGAAGTTATCACAGACACCAGAATAACCAGCCCATTCTCTTTTGTTTCTCCCTCGGCTTTCTCTGTCCGATCATGCCCACAGAGATTATGAATGATGTTGTCCAGATCTTTACGTATGACCAGTATACGCTCATCTGCTGACACAAACGTTTCCTTGGCAAACTGGGCCATGTAAGGCTGAAGGAAAGTGTAAAATATTTCA
The DNA here is from genome assembly GCA_013398155.1 of Pedionomus torquatus. Classification (NCBI taxonomy): domain Eukaryota; kingdom Metazoa; phylum Chordata; class Aves; order Charadriiformes; family Pedionomidae; genus Pedionomus; species Pedionomus torquatus. The sequence continues at coordinate 161,355 of VZRU01008877.1, forward strand.
GGAAATGCATTATTACGTTGCTGTTTCAAATAGTCTTCAGCTGCTAAACGCTTATCTGGCTCACGATGGACCATCTGAGTGACCTTGAGAAAGGCAGAAGTAGGAGGGAGCGGGAGAGAAAGATTAAAGGTTTAGACATTCGCAATACAAAAAAAAACCCACAACCACCCACCCCAAACCCAAACAATAAACAATTTGTCACCAAAGTAGGTGAAATCAACTACAAGCAGACCACACAAATGGTTGTAATGTTGTAGTCTATCCTTACCAGTTCTCTGATACTGCGATCTTCAATTTTGTTAAGGACTTGATCAGGGGAAAAGAGGCCATTTCTGTAAGCCAAAAGCTGAGATAAATCAAACAAGGGTACACCTTCTGTGAAGAGCTCTGCGATTACACAGCCTGGGGAATAAAACCAACCACAATGAAAAAAAAAGTCAAAGATGTCAGAGGATTATAAACAGATACTTTACCTTTGTTTTCTATATACAGAAAAGAACAAACCTTACTAATTCTTAGCTCAATTAAAAATAAAGCAAATGAGTTGCCAAATGAACTCATGGATAGGAGACAGCATCTCAAGCTCCAAAAACTGGCTTTTACACTTGTTCCCTGAGTTATCTCCTAGTATTTTATAACATATAGCAGAGGAGTTTGCAATTAGGAAACATGAGGCAATGACTTCAGCCACCTGCCAACTGGAAAATACATCACCAGAAAAGGAACTCATAGTACTGTCATGTGGAAGAAGAGTGCCACTAAGTCAGCATGGATCAGGCAGTGGATCAGTCAAACCTAAGCAGCCCTTTTACAGAAAATGAAGAAATCACCTCTGCTTCCACAGTGATGCTGTGAGACAGCATGTATTCACTCACATAAGCTCATAAGTGCAGTGAGAAATAACGACTGCTAAGCACAAACCCCCCCTCCACTATGTCAATGACACACATTCTCTTCAAAGGTCCCACTCCTGCAGTTTGCTTCCAAGCGTGAGCATCTTGCTTTATCAGTGGAGTGCCCTCCATGTTTGGCTGTAAGAGCAGCTTGTAAAATGAAGTAACCATTACCTTTAAATTCAGCTTTTCAATCACTTTAAGGGAAATAAAAAATAATAATAAAAAAGAAGGCCTGAGTTATGGCTCTCAAGCCGCTCAAAATAAGCCCAAGCCTCAAGACAGACTCCCACAGTTGGACTCCACCAGGTATTTGTGAATGGGATTATGACAGGAGTCTAGTTAGTTATCCAAGTTCCTGCCTGTGAGGAAAACAAATTAAGAAGGGGCTTCTAAAGGCAATATTGCCAAATTGCCCTGAAAGATGGCTCAATCGCCAGACAGAGCCACTTAAATGAACCTTAGGTGAACCATTGACTGGCTCCTCCTCTTGGGTCCCGTGAGACATATGCTACGCATCCCTGGAACTTCAGCCACGAGAAGATGATGGTCTGTGGCTTGCAGAACAATCTCTTTCCCAGGGCAAAGTTAAGCCATAACAGAACCATTTGTGATTTCCCTCCTCAGATAACATGGTGATGCACTTAAGTTAGATAGCTTACTGTATTGTGTCTGTACTTTTTCTGTGAATTAAAAGGTACACCGTGGGGTCTTATGCTTAAAATAAGCAAGATTTACCAATGCAGTTCTCTAAGCTCACTGTGGGGAAAAAAAACAAAAACAAAACAAACAAAAAAAAAGATTTCCTGCCCCCCCCAACATACAATCATAAATAACACACTGATCTCTCCCGATGGCTCCAAGTACCTGCAGAAAAGATATCCATTGCACGTTTTAACTCCCCTCTTGTTCGCTGATTGCTGTTTGCCAAGTCCACCAAAGGAGTCGAAGGGTCCCGCATGTTTTCCAACTCTGTAGCAAACATACTGCCATCGACAAAGCGCTCAGGAGCGATATAACACGTTCTCCTCCGGGATGTGTCAAAGAAATAGTTGAAATCAGCGGGATTGTCTTCAGGAAGATAAGTTGGTTTAAAACTAGCAAAGTCAGTCAGAAGAACCCAGTTCCAGCTGGTGACCATGATGTTCTCTGTTTTAATGTCCCCATGGCGGACTCCAGATTTGTGCGCTTGGTCCACTGCGGTGAGGATCTGGAAAGCGATCCACCTTTTCTCGATGTTGTTCAGGAACGGCCTGGTACTAATGCGATCGTAAAGGTTGTCCCGCACATACTGCCTGAAAAGCATGGCAGCCTTCTCGGACAGGGTGGCCTTCTGGAAGGGGAGGCAGTTCTGGGCCGAGTGTAGCCTTATCTTCAGCTCCTCCAGCTCCTGCTTGTAGCTGGTCAGGGGTAAGGTGGGATCCTGAATGGCGAACACCTTCACGACCACCAGTCCCTCCCGGTGCTTGGCCCGGGCGACCTTGAAGAAGCGGGTGCTCCCCAGGCTCTTGTCGTATTCGAAGTCGTGGATGTCTGAGAAGTAGCTGTCCACCGAGAGGATCTGCGAGGGGGCGATGCCAGCCAGCTGGTTCCCCATGGCGGCGGC
>VZRU01008877.1:164033-212631 GCA_013398155.1 Pedionomus torquatus
GGGTGCGAGGCCCAGCGGCGGGGCTGGGGCGTCCCCGCAGCTTGTAACGAGCAGAGTTTGGGGCTACTGTTACTGCTTCGGTGACGTAGCTTCGGCTTCTAGTGTGATCGGACTTTTTAGCTGGTTATATTTCCTGCAAGAGTTTCTTACCGTAGCGTCACGGAGCGGTTTGGGTTGGAAGGGGCCTTAAAGACTGAAAGATCATTCAGTTCCAACCCCCCTGCCGTGGGCAGGGCCACCTCCCACCACAGCAGGTTGCTCCAAGGCCCATCCAGCCTGGCCTTGAACACCTCCAGGGATGGGGCAGCCACAGCTTCCCTGGGCAACCTGTTCCAGTGCCTCATGAGAAACCATGGCTCACTTGTAAAATGTAAAAGAGTGGGTCAGATGGTGTGGTGAGGATATGGGATATGTTGGTGGAAAGGGCCTTGGACGCATCAGTCAGGACCTACACTCAGCTGAGCAAATGGAAATAGCAGCCGTGGTTCCTTCTCCTGATGCTTAGCGTTAGATGCCTGAGGGGAGAAGGTATTTTTTAGATGACTTCACAACTAAGTCTGTCCTGACAGGGTTTCATGTATCTGAAATACTAGAAAAAGTCTTATAGCAAACTTAGAGTGAAACACACCGCATTTGCCATGTTATTTCTTTGCTACCGGTAACACATTACTGAAGAAGTGATGTTTGATTCCCCTACATCAGTGCCTGTATGATCAAACCTTACCCAAATCCATGATTTCCACTAGCCATGCATGTGATCATTTAATCATATTGTTTCCAAAGTGGTTCAGGTTGTGTTAGCAGAGAGCTTACTGCCAGCAGGACTCTCCCACCAGCAGTCGACACCTGGTAGTTCAGCACGTCCCAGGGCAGAAATCTTAACCCAGCCTAGTGTTAAAGTTAGTATGAGGAGTAGGGTGAGGAGAATGAGAATAGACAGTAAGCTAATGGATCCCTGGACTGATCACTCCTAAAATTTCATCTCCACCTTTTAGTGGGTGGAGACAGCTGTGTGGGGAGAAAAGTGAGTGGCTGCTGGAAGTCTATGGCTAAGTCAGACATTGATTGTCTTGTGAAACAGAAAATATCTATTGGCTTGTCTGCAAAGAATTGTGCAGGGGTTGCTCCCTCTAATGGAAAAAGTTAATGTGTTTAAAGCAGAAATATTTCATCAGTTGAATCAGATAGAGAACAAGTTCAGAAGGAATATCTGAGGTTGTTTAGTAGGCATAAATCCTGTGAAAGCAACTTTAATTATCCTCTGGCTGTGTGTTTCAATGAAGAACAGAACCTGCAATTTAATTCCTGCTCCAATTATTGAACCACGACTGCAGCTACAGCAGCCCCTAGTTAAGGTTTTGAAACTGTCAGGGTTTGGTCAGAAGGCGGCCAGCCCATCCTGGTGATGTGCCTCTCGTGCTCTGAACACAGAACATTGCTTCTAACACTCTAAGAGCCTACACCTCCCAGAACAGAGTGCACGTGTGCTCATGCTTCCCCCATGACTAAGCACCCGTCTCAGTTGTGAGGGGATGCCAGAGACCACACAGTGAAGCTCCAGGCATGGCTGGAGAGGAGCATCTGTCAGGCCCTGCATCTCAGTTGTGCTCTCCTCCCTTTGCTCATAGGAGGTTAGTTCAATTTTCAAAGGAAGGTAGGGCTTTTTATTACTGAGGGCTTTTTGTAACTCCTGTAGGCAGACTTTGCTGCCAGCTAGGCTGTTAGTTAGTGTCTCCTAGCTGAGATGTATTGTCTGTGCAGGCGGTTGCCCTGGGCTAGAGTCACAAGTCAAGTCTGTTTTCAGCCACTTGTCTTATGGCAAGAGCCTCTGCAGTACTGCCAGGCATGAGTGGGCAGAGATGCCAAGATAAAAATAATCGCACATTTTCATGTGCTGTAATTGGAGTTAATTCTAGTTAAGCTAAACTGACCACAACAAATGGAGGGGGTGCATTTGGGGCTTGTGTGTATGTTCTCCTCCTACAATTCCTCCCCTTCCTAAGTTACATACTGTCTAGCTGCTTCCCCAAATCAAAAACTAATAGAAGGGAAAAACCTATCATTTCATTGTTGCATCTTTGGTCCGCATATATTCAGATGTACACAAGAAGTAAAAAGAGGCACTTAGTAGTGGTTATTGACCATGCTGAAGTTAATGGAAATTAAATAAGCTGCCAAATACATTGCCCTCTTTTTGCCCATTACACAAATCTGATTCCCTTCTAAATCAAACATCCATGGGTACCTATGCACGCAGTTTTGCCTTTTATTGTGTCTTGAAAATGTCAGAATTTTGCTGCTCCTATCAAGCTGAGTTTAGATAGAGAAAAGCAAAGCCGTTATGGTACCAGTAATCTCATTTAAATCGTGGATGAGGATTGAAAATATCCTGGAAACTCATTGTGCTTAGTGCTGTGTCCTATGGACCTCCTGCCCCAGTACCAACAGTTTACTCCATATGTGGAAATGAATGGGAAGGGGCCAACATGCACATTCTTTAAAAATAGGTGTTTGTCTGTAACAGTGGGAAGAATTATGTCTGTGAAAAACAAAGGTGCTAGTGCAAAATTAAGCAATGAAGGAAAAGGTACTGAATAAAACAGTGCAGCTGTTGCTTGGCAAGCTTAAAATCTTCCTTGTTGTGGAGTGTAGAACGGACCAAGAATGCTAATGCAAGGCTTATTAGCCTACTCTCCTATAGATAAAAGGCTTAAATTAATCACATTCAGACAGATTGTTTGTGCTTTGGGGTGTTTGTGCATGTGTCCCTTCCAACTCTTTAACCTAGTAGCTGATTTCTGCCGAATTTGAAAGATGCAGTTTCTAAAAACCGAATTTCTTAAAATGGGGAGGAAGACAAAAAAATCCTCTGTAGGTGTCCTGGCTGGGCACCTGCTCTGACTTCTCAGGTTTTTCCTGACAGAGAACCCTTGGCAGATGGATCTTTGTCATGTCTCAGCTGTGGGAAGAGCTTCAAGGAAGCATGAGCTTTTGTTGGACACTGGAGTTGATCAACCAGGAGAGACAACTCTGTAGGAAACCCCATTTAACTAATTCCAGGGCTTATGGAGGTGTTCATGTTGTCTGGAACCAAAACTGCTTTGGAAGAAAAAGTAGATTTAATGAATCTCTACTCTAAAGCATCTTGGAATAAGAATAAAGCTTTCAAAACTTTCAAAACCTGATGTTTTACTGAAAAGGGCTTGGGAGGTTTTCATTTAAATGATTCTTTATCTCAGTGTTTTGGACAATTTTGTGTGCTTTTAGAAAGGTTTATTAATATATCAGTTACTTTATCTGAATGGCACATTTTCATTACTACTTTGTAAGGGTTTCAAAATTTGTGCATCTCACCCTGGATTAGTACGTGTAAACATTTAAAAATCTTTCCCAGCACCATTCTGCTCTGTTGAAGCTTCTGACAGCCTTTCCTGCTCGTTTAGTGTGGCTTCACTGCATGCGATATGGCTGTGATCCCACTGATACTTGCACGGGTGGGAGAAATGGTTTACAGAACACCTTCTTTGAAAGCACCTAACTAGGAGAATTGCCTGAAATTTAGTCTCCAGACTTATATACTGACAGATTTGTTCCTTAGTCACATGCTAATTGTCTTGGAATGAGAATCACTTGCTCCGGGATGCTTTCACCAAAGCAGCATGTACAAAATTAATTTTACAAAACTCAGCGAGAGACCATATAGAAGAGGAAAGTGATATTTATTTTAAACAAAGTTGATTTCAGTCAGTAACACGTTGTGATATAGATGTCACTCCCGTGCACTCCCACACCGTGTGCTCTGAAGCATCAAGATGTGTGTGGTACTCTCACACGCACTTCTCTGGTAAATGGTTCATTCAGGCCAAGTTTAGTATTTCTGATATAAATCTCTATGAGCCACACAATAAGTTAAATTGTACTAGCTAAGTACACATGCTAAGTTATACTAGTGCTATTTTCTTCTGCATCTGCAGCTGCTTTTAACTTGGGGATTAAAAAGAGAAGGCAGGGAAATGGTAACGCCAAGGTGTATTATACCCTAAATGTAGTTGTAAGCTGTTGGTAGTTCTTACCAGCCACCGCCTTGCAGCGAGAGCAAAGCAGGAGGAATGTTTTGCTTTTTGTTTTACAGAAATATGGAAATTCATGGGGAGAAATTACAGCCCATTTTGAGCTGCAAGGGAAAGTTTGGTAGCTCTATTTAACGTCAAGGACTAATCTCTGTAATTCTCCCCACTGTCTGCATTTCATTCCTCTGCCCGAGACTCAGAAACGGCTCACCTGTAGTAGGCGCAAGTCAGGTAATGGCCATCTTTTTGTGGCCTAAGTCAGCTCCAATGCCAGCCAAACACCTTATACTGTTTTATTTTACTTCATTTTATTATAAAGAATATAAATAGTTTTCCTTAGAAGTCCTGGGTACAAAACCAAAACAGTAATCTCAGGCAGTGTCCCCCTGAAGAGTTATTTAACGTGTCCTCCAATAAAAACACCAGCCCTCTGCTAAATGAACTCACCTTGGCAAGATGTGATGCAGGTTCAGGCTGGGAGAGCCGAGCCCAGGCATCCCCTCGGCCACCGCGGGGTGGCAGCTCTCCCATTACGTTGTAAAATGCATGCGCTTATTAAACTATCTTTTGGTGACATTTTCCAGGCAAAAGTTAGCACAGAACTGGGGATGAATATACCCTTTCCAAACAAAGAACAGCAAGCAGCTCCCGGTTGCTGTGGAATCTCAATCAAATTTAAAGTGGTTCCTCTATTGTAAGGGAAATTATACAAATGTGAGCTCTTTGAGGAGAGGTACAGTTTGGAGAAAGCCTACCAAGATACCTCGGCTGTTAAGCAGTCAGCCTGCCTAGCACGTGACTGGCAGAAGGATTGGAATGGCAACATCTGGGGAGATGGTGCAGGGTTTGGAACATCTGTTTGGACAGAGTTACGGGAACATCAGGGAAGAACGCAGTGAGATAGTTATGGCCAGTCCCATAATGAATATGACAGTTGCCCTCCAGACCCATGTGTGAGAAGAACCACTGTGACACAAGGTTTGTCCCCATGAGGAAAGACCAAGAATGGAATCACTGCTTTTCGTGATCTCCTCATACGGGCATACAGTATTAAAAACCGTTGCGTCTTGTTCTTTCAAAGAACAGCTTCCTGGAAGAGAGAGAAGCAGTAATGCATATGCTGTGAGGCCAAACAGTGCCCTTTCTCCTCCACTCTTACCCTTCCTCACCCAAACACTAAAATATCAGAGAAATCCACTCCTAGAGTCTTCTGTCTCACTGGAACCGGTGATTATGTTTAATCCTAAATCCCAGGCTAAATACAACATTTTATATTGTCAAAGATTTTCTATTCAAATTTGAGAGGAAAATAGTTGATTCAGGCCCATCTTTAGTGAATGATCTGTTGTCAGATACCTGGGATATTGAGACATGTCAGATGCATAATCACGTACATCGCTGCAATATTAGGTTGTTAGTCATTCTTGGTTTATGGCAAAATACAAGGAAGTTTCTGATTTTGATTAGCATCTCTATTACCTGCTCTCAGTAAACATGTTGTTGGCTTTTTTTTTTTTTTTCTAAATAGGAATTTGCACGCATCTTCACCTTCCGCACAGTCTAGTTACCCAGCCTGCTTTAATGTGTGCTGCAACTAATAAATGAGCCGCTGCCATGGCTACTGCAGCCTTACAAATAGAAAGAAAAGCTCTTCAGCTTTTAAGGAGTGGCTGGAGGCAGGTAATTAACCACGGTTTTGTTCCTTGCACACACAACACGTGGAAAGAATTGCACCGGGCTTCCCTGTGAGTTTTTGCTTTTAGGAACATTACTTTGAGGATTGCAACGTTGCTGCAATTTCTGGGTAAAACAAGAAAGTAAGAAAGAGCGAGACAGTGCTACAATGCTTGACAGAATCTTCTCTAGCAAACCCAGTGACAATTAAGCTGGTGATAATAAAGGGGTCTTAAAAATAATAGCAGATTCATCTTTGGCAAACTTCTTTCTCCTGCTTCCATTCCTCTGTTTCCAGGCTTTTCTCCTTTGCTCTGTTCTCTCCAGTGCAAGTAAAGCACCTGTAATGTCTCCAGGAGTGGGAGGGTGTTCACTAAAAGATTTTGCAACTCTTCTGGGCTTTTTTCATATTGATGCATGTCATTTATGCATCTTCATGTGCCAGTCCTATATTTTTGAAGAATCCCTGATGTTACAGAGCTATTAAAGAATTACTTTTTTAACATGCAGGATCCCATTATTCTATGCAGCAGATTATTATTTGTCTGTCAGCTCACAGTAAGAGGTCTGATTTCTGTCCACTAACTTCACTGAGAAGCCCTCAGTTGCCTATAATGACAGTAAAATTGTGTCCAAGAGTGTTAAATTATATCTTCTCCAGCACAGAAGAGCACACCCAGGCTTTCAGCCATTCCACTCTATTTGCAAACACCACTGAAATTCTTTTTTTGATCTCACTGAGCCCTGACAACATGGTAGTCTCCTAGGGCTATAGATTGGATTTCAGGACAGAAATTGCTGCTACCAGCTGGCTTGAGTTTTTGTAGAGAGAGGCAAAAAATCAGTCAGAAACTTGCTGCAAGTCTGCATGTCCTGATTCAGCTGTAGCACAAGAATTGCAGCCTCTTTGTCTAAATAACAAAACACACTTACCAGGAAAGCTGCTGGTATTGGTGTATTGGAGGATCTTCTCTCTCTCGCTCTCTCTTGCCCCATTCAGAGCTTACAGTTCCTTACTTCACTTGTCTCTGAAACCCAAACTGTTAGTGGTTGCTCTGTAAGGGACAGTAATGATTTTAAGTTGCCATAAAACTAATCTGAAGCTGAAGAGTTTTCATTCATATTTTACTCTTTGTCTAGTATATTTTAAAGTGTTTGGGGCTTTTGGCCAAGCATTGGTATAAATCAGAATAAATATTTGGCTGACTTACTTGGGTATCTTCCTTCAGTGATCTGTTTCTAGCTGACAGTTTGGCCTTCTTTGCAGCTGGGATACCTATTTCTTTTCCTGCCAGACTCTTTTGTGTGGGTGGTTTTTGTTTGTTTGTTTGTTTTCTTTTCTTTTACATCTTCTGTCTGGAGAAAAAAAATATCTTGGTTCAGCAGTCTAACATCTTACTTTGGGATTCCTCAACACTCTTTCTAGTCAAGAGTTTTCAAGCTGCTTTCACTTCTGCCCCTGCAATCCACCTGGCTTAAAAAAAAATGCTGCTTATTATCTAACTCGTGTAGCTCTTTATAATTAATTTTTCTGAGACGACAAATAGGAGTGTGGGGATATCTGCAGGGTGTTTGTGCCCAGCCTGCCTATCTGTTGACATCAGGAAGGCTGCTAATGCATGGTTTGCAAGCCTCTGCAAGGAAGTACATGCGACTCCTTCTCGTAGAGGTCCTTTTGAAAGTCCCTGTGGGTTACAGTTCATCCCGGTTCTCTCCACACAGCCCTCCTGATTCCCCAGCTGTGTTTTCTGTGGCCTCACTCCTAAGGTATATTTGAGCCTTGCATAAGCTTAATTAGAGAGGAGGGAAATAGTGATGACAGCCAGCTCCCTCAGCTGTCTGGAGAGCTGAGTGCTCAGCTTAAGAGGGGGAATCAGCTTTTGTCTTCAATCTCCACCATCCCCTTCTCCACCAGCATTGACCATGGGAGCCAGCTCAGTAACTGGTGAGAAACTGCAGCTGACTGAGTGACTGCATACCTCCAGAGAGTCTAGGTGTCCTCTGGGCTTCTACAGTCTGAAAAAGGAGAAGTGGGATGTTTTGTCTTCCTTCTGTTGCTTTTAACTGATTTAAACTCTTTTAAACTGCTTTTACCTCTTTTAAACTTGGGTACAGTATTCGGGTAGCAAGTGAAGTGAAATAGTCCTCGGCATCTTTGGAAAATAATTCTTTGAAGAGCAGCAGAGAGCAACCTAGAGGGAAAATATTTCCCATGGGACTTGCACATATTGGAGTGATTTTTTTTTGCAGGCCCGGATTGTGTAGAAAATCTTTCAGCACGCACACTGCAGATCACCAGAAAAAAATGCAAAACGAGAAGCTAAGTGAATACTTTTTCTACTGTAGTAGCATCCACTGGCTGACCAATACAGCCACTCTGAAAACAGCATATCACAGCTCATCCTGGTCAAAACCTGGTGAAAGGATAGTGAGAGTGAACTAGGGGGTAGGTATCGCATCTGCACAGCTCAACGCTGGAAAACTCACTGCAGCTATGAGACTGGAAAGAGATTTCGAGATCTTCTGGGGCCGTACTTTTTCTGCGAAGCCAACTGATGGCAAAAATACACTGCTGGGAGAGTGATGGCAGATAATAAAGAAATGTACCATTGTAAGGAAATGCTGCTTCTTTGCACAACGGAGCCAGGCACAATCCTTGTCCTTGTGCTCTTTCAATACAAGGACAGCTTCTGTCTTGTTCAAGAGCAAGGCCGATCATCTCAAAACATTTGCAGAGGAAAAAGCCCAGGCAGGGCCCACTCTCCCCCACGTGCTGCAGCTCAGCTGGCACAGCAGCACTGGACGAGGAAAACATATTTTCATCCTTCAGGAAAAAGCCCATTGCATCAGAAGCAGCAGGATGAATTCTACTATGCTTCCATTTGAAACTAATTGTGTACTGGGGTATACACAAGATAATTTTAAAGGAAGATTTTTTATTCCCAGCCTGTAAAAGATTCCATTTTCCAGCTGCTGGGAAGCATCATGAGCTGATCCTGTAATGAACTCTCTCATGTAAGAATTGCATCATTACCATTAAATGTTGCCAGCTCTTAGATTTGTGTTCTGCTTCATAAATTCCAAAAAGCAGCTCAATGTATTTAGGAGCTATTTCCCTGTTTTAAAAGGAACCAAAGTCTATTCCAGGACCCAAGCCAGATCCCTTATAGTCTTAATGAAGACAGATTGCCATAAGCTTTTTTCAAAAAATGAATAAAAGTTTTTGCAGAGCAATTTCCTTTTTTCCCCTTTCTTTTTGCCTTTTTTTTCCCCAGGAACAAGAATTGTGCTTTTTATGTTTTTGAAGAACAGTGAATAAGCCCAGCAAAATTACACTATTGTATGTGCCCACTAGTCAAATATTAACATTATAATCAATTTTTTTCTCTTGGCAGAAGGCAACAAAGGGCCATAATCCATTCTCCCTTATTCTACATACCAACTCTGTAGGGTTCAATTCACTGCAAACCAAGGTGAAGCTGCTTTGGAGGGACTAATGATGAGGTGTGGAGGGTTTTTCCCTTCAGTTGTTTATTTGACTATAGTCCAGCTGACCACTTTAGGTCAGCTCTGTGTTGCCTGATTTCTATAAAACAATGAAAAACTCTTCTAAATTGTGTTGGGTGGTTACTGCAACTTTTCACTTTTATTGGCAGCCTGAAGTACTGAATAGGAAAAAGAGGCAATTTTCTTTTATTACCTAGATAGGTAGGCAGAGGAGCACAACAGATTTGTACTGTTATTCATGTTCCATATATCTACAAGAAATAGAGTGGAATTTGGTATGAGCTGCAAAAGTACTTCACAAAAATTAATTCATTTAGGAAAGCATCAGTTCTGAACCGAGTACTTTCCAAATATCTGGGAAATCTGCCTGGGCAACACAGTCTGTTGGATGTTAGTGGACTGTGTTACATGTACATTGGATTTAACTTACAAATCTTTCCCAAAGGAGAAAAAAAAAAAATTCCCAATGGGAAAAAAAAAAACCCACAACCTATAATGCAGTTGGGTATCGGTCTTTTTCTGTTAAAAACTGGCTGCTTCCAGCATGTCCAGACAGACTTAAACACATGAAAGGGTCAACTAAACAACTATTATATTTGTACATAAATTAAGACATGAGGGCTTTCAGTGATTTATTTTATCTATTAAAATGCTGCTGTGATTTTGACTTTGAGAAAGGAAGTGCCTCAGAAGGATCAGAAAACAGTATCCCATGACAAACAACCAAAATCAGATGAGTTAAAGATGCAAGAGTATATGTATCCATTCCATTCAAGGGGGAGCATGCAGCTATGTCCTAATAAAAAGAAATAATTGAATTTATTTGAACTCCTAGGGTTGTTTCATCCATAATCTATGCAAGAGAGCATTTTTTAATGCCGTGACTTCTTTTTTTTTCATAATTTTTTTCAAAACAGGGCTGAGTGTCAAGAACACTTTCTTTTCCAGCATTAGCCCTGACATTTGGGTATTAGTGTGTTCATTACACAGGATCCCTCCTGCACCACTCCTGCAGAACTGCAAAGCAGTCCTGACAGCAGACAGGCCTGGAAAGCCACAGCTGGACCTAGACTATAGGTTTCCCATGCATATTGGGTAGAGGTGTATAGAGGGGGAACATACCGGGTCTGACATGACAGTGCTGGGAGAAACTTGTAATGTACTTAGCACTTGCACCAGCAAACCATTGGACTCTCTACAGGGACTTCTTTTATTACCTGAACCACAGGAACTACTTTTATTATCTGAACCCAGAACATGATTTTACTTGTTCTGTCCTCACTAGAAGTAGTGTCCATACTCTGAAATTCCAACTGTGGACATGTAAAAAATTTAACCATTATACCCTATTCAGTCATCTCTTGGTGTTCCTTTCAATTGAAAAAAAGTGGGTTTTCTTCTGCTTTTTCTCAGAAAACCTGTTAAAAATTATCCTTTTGTACTGCAAGAAGGACTGAAAAATTTGGTGTCTCAACATCATCACCTTATGGCATGTTGTACCTGAGCAAATCTTTCCCATGCACTTCACAGAAGCAGAGTCCATGGAAGGAACAGTTGTAGCATTTTTAAGTACTATTTATGCTGTCAGTTCCCTTCCTCTAAATGTTTTGAAGTCAGGGATTTAAATTAAGCACTCAAATGAATCACTCTCAAACTAATCAGTGAATTGATTCCAAATCTGGCAGTCAGTCAGTGTTGATACAAGATTCACTGCGTGTATACTCCCAAATTTTGTTTTCGCGGTATTTTATTCCAAATATAAAAAGTCAAACGCAGTTGTCAATTATGAATGAAATCAAACAAGGATAAACTGAAGCACAGAACTGGTGTACGTACCCTCAGCAACTTGGCAGTATGGATAAAACTCTCCATGAGTGGACATCTAGTACGTATTTGCTCAATCTTCTTGTAAATAATAAATCATCTCTTCTTTCTGCAAGCAACATGAACTATGTTCATTGTTTGAGATTCTTTACATTGTTAACAGCTTGGCAGGGAGTTCAAAAGCTCAGCTGAAGGAAATATTCAGGAGATCCTATATAGTTTATATTAAGATTCCATGCTGATCTTTTGTACATATGCCTTCTGATTTTACTATGAAGTTTCCATAATTTTGTATTAGGGAAGTCATGTTTTCCTACTTCTTTGGGGCATTTCCATACTGTAAATATTCTGAAATATGATTTGACTAACAAGAACCATAGAATCATAAAATGGTGCAGGTTGGAAGGGACCTTAAAAGATAATCTAGTCCAACCTTCTGCCCTGAGCAGGGACACCTCCCACTAGAGCAGGTTGCTCAAAGCCCCATCCAGCCTGGCCTTGAACACCTCCAGGGATGGGGCATCCACAACTTCTCTGGGCAACCTGTTCCAGTGCCTCACTTCCCTCATCATAAAAAATGGCTTCCTTATATCCAAGCTAAATCTTCCCTCTTTCTGTTTAAAACTGTTGCCCTTTGTCCTATCTCTACAGGAAGGCTGGAACCTTCTTTGCTGCATACAGTTTTCTGTGTACTTTAGAAAGTAAGAAATTTTCTTCTCTGCTGTTACACTTTTACAGCTTCTGGAGCTGATGTGCCAAGGTATAAATTCCTTCTCAGGATTAGTCTGGCTCAACATGGGTCCTAAAAGAAGTCATGGCAAAACAACAAAAGAAAGATGAAAAGCTCAGGTGCAGAGAGCATGCAGCCAATTCCTAAGCAACTGGAGAATTTGTGTATAAAATAATCCTATTCCTCCTCTGTAGGACAGTAGCACGCAGAAATCTGTCTTTGTAATTAATGCTTCAAAAAATTATTTCTGTGATGTAGCCAAAAATAACAGGCCATTATTTGATGAAAGTACTGGTACCTTTAGAGCATCACTGAGTGATGGAGAGCATTTTACTCCAAAAATGGATGTCCATATGTAGGAAGGAGACTCCATATCCTCACTGGACGAGTTTAGTGGCCAGATAGAGAGTTGCTGGGGCAGGGAGAAAACTCAGCAGCAAATTGTTTGTTTTCAGGCACAGACCTCCTGCCTCTTTCTTGGAGCTGTAGTGGGCATGGAGAGGCTGGGGCACAATGACACAGGCACGGTTTTATTGCACTATGTCCACTTCATCTTTGGCCATAGCAGTTGAAACCCTCTCACCTAATGCTTTCAGTACAAGAGCCAGGGTCCTGAGAGCCCTGGGGCAAGCATAGGTGTTTCAAGAAAGATGAGGACTGTCCTATTCTTATACACCCTAAAAATCTCCACAGGAATAGCCAGTTTTGGTTTTAAGGTCTTGAAATTACATGCAGGTTGCTGAAAGTAAAGCTACTCATTAACTGTTCTTTAATTCCTTTCTTGAAGTATTTTTTTTTTGTGTGTGTGTGTGTGTGTGATGAAGAAAATCTGTAGGGATAAATGGAAATTGTGTTTGTGCCCTGCTTTCTAGAGGGATTTGGATTGGTGCTCTATCACTAGAAAAACAGCCATCCTAGCTGCTAGGCAATTTTAATAATGATTTAGACACTTTTCCTGTATTTATTGTGGACTTCTCTTCTTGGTTTCTGATTTTGTTTTTCTTTATCTAAACATGCAGTTTATACAAATATAATTATTTAATGTAAACAAAACATGGGTTTCTTCCAATAGTAATTTGTAATGGTGATATAAAATTTAATAGGAAGCAAAGCAGTCCAGTACACTAAGGAACATATAATATCTGCACCACATTTTCTTCATTGCTCTAACCTGTACTCTTCAACGTATAAGCTTTGTTTTTCCAACTGAAAGACCTGCAGGAACATCACACCTGCACAATCTGATCAGGTAGAGCTAAGCAAATCTGAATGTGAATTCAGTAGGATCCCCTGAACAGGTAGACAGCCAACTTGATTAAACAGCTATCCTGATAAGGAGAGACAAAAATGCTTCTGAAAAGACTTTGCCATGGCATAAAGTACCCATCAAAGTGAAACTACAGTAGGAAGGAGAGTATTCACAGTGTTTCATTTTTCTGTGGCATTTATTTCCTTATTATTACAGGAATCTCTGTTTATGATGGAAATTTGACATTTCATGCTTATTGAAGACTTTGCTAATACTTAACTCCCTGTGTCACTATGTCCCAGTTGAGCAGTTTCGCTGGCATTGAGTGTAATTGTGCTAAATTAGCAACCATGGAGATGTCCTGGCTAAGGCTATCCTGATTAAAAGGTTTGTACTATACCAGCAATTTTATCCAAATAACATAATTCTGACGGGGAAAAAAAACCAACACCAAACCCAAAACCAAACCCCGAGCAATAGCGATGAGAAGGAATCTCAGCAGAAGATCAGGGAAGTGATGCACACTAGCATCTCCTGAGGCAGGGAAGATTGCTTTTCTGAGCTAACTCAGCAAAATGGTCATGGTGCCTAGGCATTGCTATTTGATAAAGGTGTTTCTCTAAAAGAGATGCGTGACCATTGCAGACTGAGGTTTAGCAGGACCCTGATTCTCAGAATGCTGGGCCCTCTGCCTGGGTAGAAATCATCTGCAACGTTGGTGTTTCCCTGGCTTCCTCTGAGCACTGTGCACAACAAGAGTTGTCCCT
Organism: Pedionomus torquatus; assembly: GCA_013398155.1. Classification (NCBI taxonomy): domain Eukaryota; kingdom Metazoa; phylum Chordata; class Aves; order Charadriiformes; family Pedionomidae; genus Pedionomus; species Pedionomus torquatus. The sequence goes on from VZRU01008877.1 coordinate 177,855, forward strand.
AGAGAGTTGTCCCTAGACAAACAAGAGTTTGTCATTCTTCAAATGATCCTTTTATGAATTAATGGTGAAGAAGGCTTTTTCCTTTTCAAGCTGTTACGCTGAACACCTAATTAGCCCACGGTGTCAAGGCTAACATGATAATTCTGTAGGCCAGACATTTCTCATGAGGAGTAAGGAATATTTTAAAATGGTGATTAGGAGCTGCATGGTCTTGAAAATAGAAATTCTTTTCACTTTATCTATAACTTTAGATAATGTTGCTACAGTATTCCTTCCACTTTAGCACTCATTTCTGGAGTTACTAGGTAAAATAACAAGCTGACATCCGTCCTGTTTCATGTGCTTGATTACCTGTATGCAGAAAGTGGCCAGTGAATTATTTCAGACAAACAAGTGATTTGATGCTTGAGGGAATTTTCAGTATAATTAATCAGCATCTTGGGACATTAACCTGTTTGGTTAAGAAGTGGTTTTATTTAAATAAGATTCACAAGGTTACATAGAATGCAGAGCAGCATTTACTTCAGTCTTGAAGCTTTGCACTGAAGGGTGTTTCAGAGGATTATTTGAAAAAATGTTTTTCATATCTAATAATATTCTACTTAACCACTCTTAATTACTAGCAGTTTTATTATCTCATATCCAGTAAGCTAAACTGACAGAAAATTATCTTCCATTTGTATATAAAAGGTAGAGAGATTTGGTCCTTACTGACATACAGAGAATCTTTGAGTAACAAATTTTTGCTTCCATTAGTGCCAAACCATGTTAAAGTACTATTAATTAATATTTATGTGCCCACAACAAACATTTATTTTGAAACTATACTGATATAATGTATCTTTCACAGCCTGCTTCAGTCAAAGCACCAGGACTGCGTAGATGGAATAATAAATCCCACAAGGAGGTGTCTCCACTGATGGTGACTCTTCCCAGCCTCTAGACATTCAAACCCAAATACCTGCAATCAAAAACGTCACAGCTGTTTTTGACAGTTAAGCAAAAAGAGTGATGGGCTTTCTCAGGTAAGCAGGCAAGAGCTGTATTATCTGAAAAGTAAGGGATTTGGTTTTATAGCACAATATTGCCTCCCAGAGATGACCATTTTGCTACATTTACTGGGTTGTTACAGGAATAATATTACCACACAGCAAATGGCTTTTTCACCAGCAGCACCTACCTCCCACGTACCACACCTTCATTTGTACTTCTTGGCAACTCCTGCACAGCAGCACGCGGCTCCCAATATTGGCCTGGCACAGCAGATGGGATGCCTTGGCTTGTGCTTAAGACTAGAAGGCAGGTTTTGTAACATTTTGCTGCACATTTTCATGTGCTAGTTAACAGGAGCATGTGATCCCTAATTTCTGAGGTACAGCATCACTCCTACTCCCGTGCCAAGCCTTTTCTGAACAGGCTAGGCCAGCTTTGCAACTGCAACAGTCATTTTTCTCTGATACTCTTATTGTGTGAGAAAATCCATAACAATTTATTGTCATTCAGACAATTATTCTATTATCCGATGACCCCTCCCCACCCAGGAAAGGGGAATTGGGGAATGCAAAGAAACATGAGGGTTGAAATAGAAATAGATTTAATAGAATAAGACTAAATAATTAACAGTAATACTAAAGAACCAGTATTTATCCTGATGCCAGTATAAAATACACAACGATTATACTCAGCCCATTCTCTCAGGAGGATGCTCTGCACTCCCAGCAGGGGACAGCAAATGTCGGACACTGCAAGCTCTTTGGGAGGAAGGGAAGGGCCCAGGGGTCTGGCACCAGGGCAAGAAGTTCTCAGGCTTGCAGCCATCAAGGGAGAGAGAGAACTTCTCAGCAAACTTTCTAACTTATATTGCATGTGACATTCGTGGTATGAAATGATCCTGTTTGCCAGCTTGGGTCAAATGCCCTCCTCATCCCTGCACCTGGCAAGGCTGAAAAATACTGAGGCCTTTAATCACATAGAGCCTGACTGGATATAAAGTAAATATTTTCACAAATTCAAACACTAGAGTCTTCTAAAAGTGCAGTTTTCCCAAGCATTAGAAGAAAAGTTAGTCCTGTGTCACTCAGCCCAGGACAGATACCTGTAAATAGGGACTAGACTAATACTGCCAAACTGCATTTCAGATCTTGAGAGTAAAGAAGGATCTGCAAATGTGAAAGGCTAGTATCATCATAGCTTCTAATACTGGAGTATCATAAAATGCTCCCTCCTGAGTATTTTATTTAACATCCTAGTACCACAACATTTCTTTCAGGGCGTGACTTTCAGGGCAGTTTTGAGTATGGTCATTAAAATTGTCTTAGGAGCTAATGATTTTCAATATTTCATTCTTTTATATTTAGTTTTTAATTATTCCTTGTTTAATTCTCTCTGAAAATGAGTGCTTTTGTCCAGCATCGAATGAAAGAACATGAATTATATGTGGGTTTTGTATTTTTATTTTCATTTTCTTAAGAAATTGTTCAATGGAAGAATCACAGCAGCCACATTTTGACCAACAGATTACTCAGTCAACTCAACTGGCCATTAGATTAGTCCATGGTTTGTTCATGGAAGTTGTTTAATTTCCATCCTTGAAAGTCTTTGGTTGCACTGCAAACAAATGCTGTGAGGAATAACTTACACAGGACAGGGCAGTAGTCTGTGTCGATGTTTCTTAGCCTTTTCAAATTGAAGTGCAAGCCAAACTTTAAGTGAAGAAAGATATTATTTGGTTTTGTCATAATTGTTTTTTCTTTTATTACTAAGCAACACATGGGCTGAAATAGCATCATTTGTACTTTAGGGTTTTTGCTGTTATTTTTATTCATTTGTTTGCTTTTATTTGGCTGTATATTTTGCTAACATTATGGGGTTTTAAAGCATTCAGTAATAATTCATCTAAGATCTGATGAGCCAGTGATGAAAAACTGTTGACAAGCATTCCACTAGGTAACTTCTATGGTCCTTTCTATCCATTTGCTTTACAACTCTTCGACACATAGGCATTTGCAAGTAGGTGTTCCCTGGCATCCAACTTGCATCATTCACTCCAGAGTAGTAAGAGTAAGGATGCGAAGTCTTCCCCTGCATTCCTCTGGTCCTTTTACACCCACTGTTAAGCTACCAGGCAAGCAGAAATGTTTACTGCTGCTGCCTGCAGTCCATTCATCCAAATTTCCTTCTTTCTATGACCTTTCTTGTAGCAGCTGTGTGTAACGTTTGTGAAAGCAATGAATTTTGAGGCAAGGGATTTGTCTATAAATTCTCATTTACTTCTGCCTTTTTTATTTCTGATGAAAGGTCCCGATTGACAAAATGAAGTGTAATCTGTTTAAAGACCAGTTTAAATACATACTGCTTTACAGCTAATATTTCATGAGGTTTTTGTGAACTCTGAGCCAGTATGAATGTCAGCATGGGAAATACATTTAATCTTTCTGCACAGCTGTTTTTATCAACCTTCTCCTCAACCATTAATAAATAACTGATAAAGCTCTCAGGGGAACTTGCAGGATGCATACTGAAATTGGTTTGTCCAACCTGTGCCTTCTGTTGCCTGGTGGAAGGTTAATGCTTTAGATCGGTCAGAGAGCTTGAGAAGGCTTGGAAAAATTCAGGAGTGGTGACACAGGTGGTAAGAGGTCTGACCTTAGCTCATCATCTCATGTGAAATGAGAGGACAACTCATTTCACTGGAAGCAAGACCCCTTTTTTTTAATGCTGGGCTGAATTTTATGATTTGCTAATTTATATCAATAGCTCAGCTGCTCCAGATGGAAACTCCAGCTCACAACCTGGGGGGATGTAGGTGAGGTGAGGACAGAGCCCTTCCCACACAGCTGCATGCTCTGAAGGGAGGCTGTAAGCAGAGTTATATGCTATTCTGAACTAGTGCTTTAAAAAGACAGGGCATGAAATTTTACTTTTCTCTCAGTAAAATTGATAAGGACGTGTCCATTATTTTCAGTACAATCAGAATTTCACATTGAAGAGGGAGGAATGTAATTTCAGAGTGACGTACCTGACAGTAAAGACTGTATGCCCATGGTTTACATAGAAAGCTATTTTTCTAGTGCTTGTGAATTTCTGTTTTTCACTTCTGTCAAAATTACTCTTGAAAATACTTATTCATGACACGTTGCTCTATAGGGTAGTCTGTCTTTGCTGTGTTCACATGGCAGAAGTAACTCAGTGGGACAATTGTGCCATTGGGTAAATGATATTTAGGGTAAAATGGTTGAAGTCGTTTGGCTGGAAAAGCATGTGAATGTTGCTGATTGTTGTTCATTGTGGCCATTTTAGAACTTAAAATGAACTGAGAGAGTGCTTGAGTTCTGAAAAAACATATGCTTTTGAGTGAAAAAAAGGATAGTATTGGAAGTGAACTTTTGTATCGGTGTTTTATGGCCTTGAAAATGATATCACAAGTGATGAGTGTTTTCGTGTGAATTTATGGCCATGTTCATAAATAGCATCCCATAGTATTCCAGTGTAAACCCGTAGGAACTTGACATGACTTATTGGAGGTACTCTGGATTTACATCAGGGCAAATTCACTCCAAAGTGTCCTCTGATACCTCCAGTCTGCATTTTCATGTTATTTTATAATTCATTATGGTGGTTATACATAGGGATTTAGCGTTGGCTATAGAGACTGAGACCTTTTATCTGCAGCCAAGATGCAACATGTGCAGTGCTCTTATAAAATGTCTGATTTGCCTTCTAGTGGCCCTTCAGCTTTTGGTAGAGAGGATCACAGCTGAATATAAGAATGGAGGTAAGGCTTGGCTTTCATGCTTGTCACAGAAAATTCATGCAGTAACATGCCTTTTACAACTGTGCTTCATCTATGCTGCCTGCATGTACAAGCTCATCACTGGACAAAATAAATGAAGTGATTTTTCAGTGGATAGCAAGTCACTGAAAGACGAAAGGAAGCATATCCTGTAATTTAACAATAGACATTTGGAATTATTTGTTTTAAATGTTTAAGTAACAGATGTGACTTGCAACTGTTTATTAGATCCTTAGAGAACTGCAGGTTTGGTTAATATCTCAGTCAGTCAGTAAATGTTTTTTACATTTTCTCAGTAAATGTTATTTACTGGGAAGATGGGGAGACAACCGGAAGAGTGAGAGTCCAGGTAGTACCTCTGGGGGACAAACATGTCTATTTTGCCTATGTCCTACACTGTGTGTAGGAAATACTCAAATAGCTCAGTTACCAAACCTTCAATAGGTACAAGTTAGCATCTGGGCCAGTGGGCAGAAAAGGTTCTTATATATGGCTATTCTATCATCAACATGCCATGAATCAGTGGTGGTAAAATCCGCTTTACAGAACACCAATGTTCATTTCATCATAGTGGCCATGATGAGACTGACTGGGTACTGGGACTTAGAGAACTTCTTACCATTGAGTGAGATTTGGGCTGTATTTCCAGCTGCCTGAGCTTCATGTCTTGTGAGAACTCCTTGCAAATGAGTTGGGTAAATTATGCAGAAATACTCTGAGACACAAAAATGGATATGAAGACTGCTTTCCTTTTCACCTTGTTCTTGTTCTATCCCCACAATGTTCTCCCGTCTCACACAGTACATTTATTTCCATTAACAGGCACCCTGTGCACCCATTTAATCAAGAGAATGAAATAACCCAGTACTGTTGAATCACATTCTGAGTTAGTAAAAGTAAATGCAGATGTTTCCTATATGCAGGCTTCCCAGGTGGTTAATTGACAGTTTATGCAAATGCTATTTTCATGCACTGTTAATAATTTTTTAAGTGTGTCGTGATTCATTTATTTACAGATTCTAACATACATTGACAGCAGGGAGTACAGCCTGCTTTTTGTAAAGTCAGTCTGAAGATTGTTATTTAAAGCAGAATCAAAGACTTATTGAAGAAGACAGGGAGTTAGCTCTCATGAGGTGATAAGGGAAATTGCATTGAGACAACAGAGCAGGAGGTTAGCTTCCTGCGCTCTGGAATGGAGAGATAGGAGAAGCAAAAAGGAACAGCAGTAAATCATGGAGTAATGGCATCATGTTATTTCATGGGATACTCTGGAAAAGAAGATGGCAAGAAAACGGTATTATGTTTTACACGTGCACTGTAAGCATCTATAAAATGATTGAGTGACCTGTGTGCTGACAATGGGCTTCAAATAGAAAAATGGGGGCAAGTGAGGGGTGAGATGCTCTGTTAACTCCAGTCGTGACACCACTGACTCCGCTAGATACAATCCTATCTTGAAATGATCTCCTGAGACCATGAAACATAACTCTTTATGCTTTTATCCAAATATCATAGTAGCTCAAGAACATTCAGTAAGTTGATTGTTCTGTGTACAGGAAGTCCTTGAGGTGACTCTTGTAAGGAAAACCCTGAAATGGAGGCATGAGGAAAATGAAGGCTTCCTTTTTCATCACTGTTTTAAAGCCAGCAAAGCACCACTGACATCAGCTTTTTGCATCACATGGGGAAGGGGATATCTTCTCATCCAAGCTGCTGTTGGAGAGCAGCAACATCCTGAAGTTGCTTGGGGCAATTCAAGATAGGCTGCCAGTGTGCTGTATGTGATGCCTTAAACTGGGCCCTAGGGCATATAGTCCCAGCTAGCTTTGGCAACAAACTGTCAAGAGTGATATTTGAAAACCTCTCCTTCAATCAAATGCATATAATGCCAAGGAAGAACATTCAGGGGTGGAGAAAGTTTTCCTGTACTTCAAAAGGCAATACAACAAAGGTGTAACAGCGGAGTATCCTAAGCCACAGCACGCATGTTCCCATTGTAGAGATGTGGGGAAAAGCCCCTGCTTTTCATTCCAGCAGTGGATGATATTGTTCTCCTGATGTCCTGATCTGTCCTAATTCTACAATGTTACTTCTCAAATTTTCTCCATAATCCAGAGTTAGCGAGTATTTCCCAGTTATAGGCTGCCCTGAATAACCCAAATATAGTATTTATATGGTAATTTTATTTTTTGACTGAAAAATTGTGTACTGTTTCTCTATCATGAAAACTCGACTGAGTCTTGAGACAGCATTTATGGGTATTCAGTGTATCATATTGATCATAACAGGGAGGAAGCCAAAAGAGGGCCTTCTCCATAGAGAAGCAAGGTTACAGTGGGAATGATGAGTCTTCTTTCAGTGATAAATGACACTGACACTGTCATTGCTCTGCTCATTTAGTCTCTGGAGATATCTCTATGCAATAACATTTTACTAACAAGCCCTTTACTTTCCTTTTTAATTTGCTCAACATTTTGGCTGCCAGATTTTACAAAAAACAAACACATAGTATAATTTCTTCCCAAGAGTCCCTTTACTAGTATCTCTAAGCCTGAAATTTTGTACTTGCATGTGAACACAGTAGAATCAAATCATTCAAAGCAGCTGACATTTCTATAGCTATACCAGATCAAGGTCTGCTCTCAGTTACCCATAAGAATTCAGCAGCAATTCATATACATTTTTTTGCTTTTTAGAGTTATTCATAAAAGAATTCAACAGACAGGGGACAGTTCAGAAGGGAAGTTCATTGCTACAGGATGCTGTGGGTGCCAGCAGTTTATATGGACTCTTAGAGAAATTAGATAAATTCTTGCATGAAAAATTCATCAGGCTATTACACCTAAAGACACTGTTTCTGGTACAGGAAATCTTTGACCAGCAGATTGCTGGAAGCTAATGAAAGTACCCTGAGGAAGCCACATTATGTTCATGTTAGTTGGTTCTTTGTGCGTCTGATATAGGCTGTTGCAGGCAGCAGGTCTCAATGGACACCTATTCTGGCCAGGTATGACTGCTCTTATGAATTGCTTAAGGCAAATGATGGGACCTACAAAGAGAACCCCCAGAACTGTAACACAACACGTCCATTTCCAAGCAGAAATGGATAAGGACAGTCTTACCCCATGTCAGGGCCCTGAGGGCACTCCTTATCCCTTCTAGGGGTTTGGCTGCCTGGGATCAGGTAGAGTCTAGTGCCCTGTGGCACAGCTGGTGGTCTTTGGGAGGACTCAGTGAGGTGTCTCCCCACCTCCTGTTCACCCAGGATCTGGTTTTAAGCTCAGGCTCTGACTCCTTGGGTCCCAATGAATCTACACTGCAGCTGCATCACAGCCATGCCCATGCTTGGTTGTGGACCCTGTTGATGCATGCGCTAACCTAGAACTAGATTCCTATCCTGACCCTGGACCTGCCTCATCATCACCCATGGACTTGCCTGATGACCTGGGCTCCAGGCTGTGCCCAGCTGTCCCCTTCTAACCTGCTCTTCTCCTCCATGAGGGCAGCGGGATGGGCCCTGACTGGTGAGGCTGTGCCTTCTCAGCCTACAGGTCACCCATGGCTCACAGCTACACATCTCTTAGCTTTATATTTCACTCCTTTGCTGTGTCATACCAATGCCTATAGCATATTCCAAGGTCTGATATGCAATGATGAGGTGGTTGACTCAATCTGTGATCCAGTGACCACTGAGCATGGAGTAGGTGATAACAGGCTGGTGTTTTGTGCATCTCTGCATAACTTTTTAGCAGAGCCCATTGCAATAGGAAAAGGAGTGATGGCTTTAAACTAAGAGAAGGCAGAGATAGACTACATACAAGAAGGAACTTTTTTACAATAAGGAAATTTTTTACAATAAATCCAACACTGGAACAGGTTTCCCAGAGAGGAGGTAGATGTGCTGTCCCTGGAAACGTTCATGGTCAGGTTTGGTGGGGCTCTGAGCAACTTGATCTAGTTAAAGATGTCCCTGCTCATTGCAGAGAAGGTTAGACTAGGTGACCTTTTAAGGTCTTGTCCAACCCGAACTATTCTATGATTCTGTGTCTTTTGTGCACCTTTAAGCTGTGGTGCACAGGCACACACCCCAGTTGTCACCCCTCCACACCATCACATTGCCTCTTACCTCTTTGACATGTGAATGTAGCACATGTGGTTCCACACACCGGTAGAAAAAGTGATGGCTCTGACAGTGCTATTATGCTTGATCACACAGCACCATGGATCTTACAATTCAGTTATAGCTTCACAGAGATTCTCTTACCAGAATTTACAAGGCTGAAGGTTACCATGCCCAACACAAAAGTTAGGGCTATGTATGGACATGGCTTCTCACTGAACTCCATGATAAAGTGACTAAGACATGTCTTGCCCGTGGGCTGTAGAAGTTCTTCTACACAAGATGTCCTTCTGACTTCAAACAGGAGAAGAGAATAAAGTGGCCTGAGTGGAAACATGGCTTACAGCACACTTGCCGCCATAAACTAGGATAATGAAGATCACTGCAGCTACCAACAGGTTGTCTGTCAACATATATGGAGATTAGAGCTAAGAGAATTTAATAACAGAGCATGCTCTGCAATTGGAATCTGTTAATCTAACTCACCTCATGAGACAGAAAATTGGTGGCAGGTTTTCTGTTCCTGCCTTCCTTCCTGGGGAGTTCAGTGTCAAAGGAAGCTAAGGTCAAACAGCCCTGATGAACCATCATTTCTGTGCACAAAACACATAATAGAAGTTTCATCACCTTTTCCTATCAACAAGTTTCAGTGCTGTTGAGGAAGGATCATTTCCATGTTACCTTCTGCCTCTGCTAGAATAAACCATGTCCAGGCTCAGGATGAGAAAGTACATGTAGCAAATCTTTTAGACAGATTGCTTCCCTCAGTACAGCATCAACTTATATTAACAAAACTTTTAAATGTTTAATATTGCATCTGCTCTGTAATTTGGTTCACTGTAATTTTTGTTTTAATAGAAAATCCATTTATTCATCTCTTCAATGTGCCACAGTCCTCTTTCACCCTCTTTATAACTGTGATGCATTTTTCTCTTCTAGTAAAAAAATTGGAGTGCTTTTTCTGTTTGCTCATATTTCCACCTTACTAGGTCTAACCTCAGAACCTAACTCTGTTTCTCTCTGGCAGATTAATTGATGTTTTATCGCTTTTTCTAAAGAGTAAATTGGAAGTTTTTCTCATAAGTCATCGCATGTCAATTTGTATTTTTGCTAACTATTTTTGTATTCCCTTTTGTGTCAATATCCTCCCCTTGTGTTCTGGGTCAAAAGCGTTATAAAGAAATTAACAACTCTTTCCCTGTCTGCCAGGATAACTGCTTATAAAAGTATGGTTTCTAATTCTTTAGAGTTGATGAGGGATTTATGCCCTGAAGCATGCAGTTTGATATCCCAGCCTGTACCCTTTCTAACGAACGTTCCCATTATACGCTTACTTGTCCCATTTTCTTTTGAATATGACTAGCATTTGACCTCTGAGATGACCTGCAGCAAAAAAATTCCACATTTTAATCACTTCCTATTTTATTCAAAAGACAATCTGAAAAAGATTTCTTTCCTGCCTGTCAGATGTGCTGTGGCTTGATTCATCCCCTGTGTAGGGTAAAAGCAAGTAAAAGTTCAGCCCTTCTTTGCTGTACCTTGTTCTTCTGGACTCTCCTTTATTTCTCTCTCTGTCTGTCTCCTGCCTGCTCTAAACAGTTGGCATCTCTTCAATCCTTCTTCATAGGAAAGGTTTTGTAGAACTATTCATGATCGTTGTCTGCCTTTGCATTTCTGCAGCTGTATTTTGTGAGATGATGATATGTCTGGCTATGGGTGCTCCCAGCCAGACACAATTTTAGAAACTCTAAAATAGAAAATAATACCACCTCATCTCATTCTCTAGGCATACTTTTTTGATCATCCATTCATAATGTGAGCAATACCTTCTGCTTGATGTCTTTAAAGTGGCTGTATATCCTCTGCACTAGAGATCCAGGCTATCCAAAACTGACAGCTAATCCAATCCTAAAATAATTTTTAGAGTGTGTACAAAGCAGAAAGAACAGATTGGCATGCAGCTACTAGAAGCACCCTTTGATATATAAACAGATAAAGTCTAAACCAGACATAATTTCCCAGAATCCATTTTCTGAATGTCTTTTTACTTTCAAGTACCTTTCTTCAAGTTAGGCACTTGCCAATTTAACTTCATGAAACTCAGAGCCTGTTGGCTAAGCTTTTATTCTAAACTATCATGCTGATTCTTCCTTTTAGTTGTATGTAGGTTTCCAGCCATTCTTCCTTTTATCTGATCAATAGAGAAATGAAGTGGTCTGGGAGGAGGACCTTTTAAAAATAGCATCTCTAATAAAGCGGAGTATTTTTCAGTAGAATCTATGCAGCTGAACTATTAATTGCACCTGGAGTTTCAGGGGCTCAGCACTTGGTCCTTACTCTCCACCAGCTTTCAAATTACAGATATGCTTTCAATTAGATCCTTTATACCTTTTCATTGGCAGGATTCACATTCTTCACTCTAGGATGTCATGTTTCATGCACTCACAATATCTCCTTTCTTTGCTTGCTTATTTTACCAGCTTCAAATCTGAGATCTTCACAAAGACAAGAGGAAAAAAATCTAGAATTACTTAGCAGTTCTCCTTCAGCCATAGGGTAGGCTAGATCTCGTTAGGTGAGAGAGAGGGTCCCCAGAAAGAGCTCTTATAAAGCTATCCCCTTCCTTTCTTTTGTAGTGGATAGCAGTGTTATCAAGGGACATGTCCGTAGGGGAACATTTGGAAGGGGAAAAGGAAAAAAAGAAGTACAGACCATGAGAAGATGGGAGAAAGGGTTAGTTAGCTTTGGTTCTCAGCTGTTGAATTACCTTGAAAATCATAGCTACGTTTAGAAAGAAGAAAGTTTTATGTAGGTATAAAGCCATAAGGAAATAGAGCTGAGTATATCGCACAAGTTTGAGGAACAAAGTTGAATTGCTAGAAGGTGCTATTTCCAATTCAGTGAAGTGTCACCTTAACTTCAAGGACAAAGTTGTATGCCAAATCTGGCAGAATGCAAATTGAATTTCCCTGTTATCTTTGCCTAGTCTTATATGAGAACTATTTTGAAAAGCTAGTGCCAAATGTTTACAGGTGAATTGCTGGAATCAGACTCAGTTTGAGAAAGACCTTCCTCTTGTTTAGGTGTGAAGAAGAAGAAGCTATCTCAAAAGCAAGCAGTATTCTGATACTTACTATACCTCTTCTGATAAGATTTAAAAAAAAAAAAAAGAAAAAAAGAAATTCTAAAGCCTCTTATGATGCTCCTAGTAAGAACGAGTCTCTTATCCCCAAGTACATCTGCAGATATAGTACTTGCTGCCCAGTATGCCATTTTTGTAAAGCTTGTACTTAAATGAGGGGGTTTCTTCATAATCTGATCTCATATGTCTCTGATTATGTCTTAAATAAGTGGGCCCATTAAAGACTAGGACTGTGTTTTAAGTGTTCTCCTCCTGAGGCAAACCTCCTGTGAAAGTGCCCTTGTGTAGGAATCTTCTGAATAAGAGAGGAAAAACATTCAGACTAGTCCTCTTCAGAGCTGAAAGATGTGCGTGTCTAAGGAAAGGAAGGCTAATGAGAAAAGGCTCCCTTCATTGCAGTACTTCTCCTCAAACATTTTCTTCTGGTTAGGGGCTTGGTGGGTTTTTGGATAGGCTACTTTATTTCCTGTATTTGAAAGCAAATCTGAGGATAGTTACCTTGCAACAGCTCTATAAGGAGATTGTGTCAGCAGACAAGATCTCCTGTGGGGAGCTAACGTGTTCAACCTTGGATGAAAGAGAGATAGAGGTGAGAAGAAGCTCAGCTGACTTCCAGGTTCACGAGCAGCAGACTTCAGCCTGGCCCTTCTAGCCCTACTGCTCTGTCAGGCACCCTAGAACTAACCCACAGTCAATGAGTACAGTGAGTGAGACGTTTTCATGCCACTTTGAGATATACGTGAATAATTAGTTAATCTTTTTCATTCAGATAAAGTTAATAGTCTACAGTCTATTATGTGTTTAGCAGACAAATAAAACACAGTGGGTTTCTGTTATCTGACTCTACCATAGCTTCTTGTTGCTACGTGTAGGAAGCTCTTTCAGGAAGAATTTAGTTGGAAAAAAGCCTTTCTCTGTTTCATAATCCTGTAATATGAATACAGAATTGCCTGGGCTACAATGTCAGAATAATTAACAATGAAACATCAGTGGCAAGGGAGCTATCAAATAGGATATCTCTGGATCAGTATTGGGTCCGGTATTAATTAATGAAAACACTAATTAAAGTTTCTATTAAAAAATCTGGAAGATAAAATGAAGCATGCATTGATCAAATTTGTAGAGGCCAGGCTGTAGCTACAGAATGATTGATCAAGAGATTTTAGGGTAAGAGGCAAATTTTAAATAGGGTGAGATTTTAATTTAGATAAATGTTAAACAATGCACTAGAGAGTGACACTTTATAAAATGGAAGGCTGCTGATTAGAGATTGGTAAAGCAGAGAAGAATTTAGGAGAGCAGGTAACAAATGGGGCACAAATCCCAATACCATGGAGCTTTAAAAAGACAAATAGCTTTCCTGGCTGTAGAGGGAGTAAAAGGGAGGTCATATGTAGGACAGTGGCCATAAGGGTATCTATTCTCTTTCTAGTGTGGCAACGTGAAACTTCAACCTGTTATCCATGTGAAATAAGCTCTTTAATTGTGACCTCAGGGTTGGATGGTAAGGAATAAAGTTTATGAAAGTGATTCAGAGCTGATAGAGCTCCGAGAGGCACACGAGCGCAGTGTGTTCCACTGACAGCCCACTTCTCAGCCATATAGCACCTAATCAGCCACCCTGCGTATGATCAATTGATGCTGGCTTCTGATGCATTCCTGTACGTGGCAAAATGCAATGGGAGGGAGCTGCTTTGGTCATGGAAAATGTAGCAGGATGTAATTGTAGAAGTTTCTGCCTCTGTCTACATACCTTCTGAAAGATGGAGAAGGCTGGTGAGCATGAATAACATAAGCAAGAAAAGACATTTTGAGAACCATGTGCTGCTTTTGAGCCTTTTTGGTTTTTTTGAGCTACAGTCTTTCTTTTCTAAGAACCACTTCATCTAGATTGAGGCCCTGGCAAAGCAGAGTTACCATTGCAGGCAGTTGCTTTCTCTTGACTTTATATTCTTGGGAAATGAGACATCTCTAGGAAATAAAGAGGAAAGCAAACTGCTTCATGCATGTATGTGACAGGTAGAAAAAAAGTCTGAAAATATGTTGGTGTCTAGGAGGAGTTATAGACCAGTTATCTGGTCAAAGAGGAAGTTATTTGCAATAAAACTTGTACACTTTTTTAACTATATCTTCTTTCTTTAAAATCACTAATTTTTATGCAGAATCAGTGATACTATTTGCATATGCTTAGGATTTTTTTTTTTTTAATAGCAGTAGCTTGTAATTTCACAGAATTGTAGAATAGCTGAAGTTGGAAGGGACTCCTGCTACTCATCTAGTACAATAACCTTGCTCAAAGCAGAGTCAGAAAGAGCAGACCACTCAGGACTGATTGTATGATTTTGAAGATCTTTGAGGTTGAAGACTCCGGTACCTTTCTGAGCAGCAGGTTCCAGTACTTTATCACTATTATGGTGGCCTAATAAAGAAATAATTGTATTTATTTATATGGAACTTCCTTTATTTCTGTTTGTACCCATTGTCTCCTGTCCTTTCTCAGGGCTCTGCTGAGAAGTCTGGCACTTTCTTCTTCATTCCCCACTACCCCCCTCAGGTATTTATGCACATTGAAAAGAACCCCCTGAGCTGCCTTTTCTCCAAGCTGAACAGTCTCAGCCCTCTCAGTCTTTCCTCCCATGATAAATGCTCAAGTCCCTTAATCATCTTTGTGGCTCTTTGCTGGATTTGCTCCAGCATACCCATGTCTTTCTTGTACTGGGAAGCCCATAACTGGACACAGAACTAAAAATACACTGTTTCATTAGAATTAGGAAACCTAAATCAGTGATGCATATTGAAGATAGAGTTTGCATCACTGAAAATAAAACAGAAACGGGATCAAGTTTTAACTAGAATTGAACTAATATGTGCTGCTCATAAGAACAGGAAATTGAATTAGTTGAAAATCCTATACTAACAGCTATGCTGGAATTACTGTTATTTATCAGAGCAATAAGGTGAGGGGAGATGAGGGAAGAAACAAATTCTTACTGTGACAGTACACAAACCCAAAACACAATGCTTGCTTTATGCACATAGGATATGATTAAAGGATCCAAAAGCAATGGCTTCATTGTGATAGAGAAGTCTTGGCCCAAAGAACTTTGAAACAGAAAGTTTTGGAAGATAAAGGTCTGTGGCTGAGATACCAGGATGATAGGAGAAGGTGACAAAGCAGCTCATGATGAGGAAGAGTTACATCTTGCTACCTGTCCAGCAACTAGCAGCTTGCAAAGAGTAGTAGGACAAGGTCTGTATTGGTTGAGCAGCTCCTTATTATATATGTTTTTATGGTGGGGGTGTTTTGTATATACATCTATATAGCTATACATATATACCTATACAGATGCATATATATCTGTATATATTTTTTGTCACTTAGTGGAACTAAATTTACCTGTTTTATAACAGGACCTTGATGCTGTTTCTGGGTTTTGCTGCTAGTGATATATTTTATTACTGTCATTAAAGATTTTTATAATATGGGGCAGGGGTTGAAGAGTGCCATGTGGGAGCTGCTAAATTCACCTTGACTGATACCACGTGTGTTAGCTGAATAAATAGGTTAATGCTATTCTTGTTGATACTGGATAATTGCCATGCCAGAGCGGAGGGGTTTAGTCTCTGCTGTTTGCTGTTTTGTGAACACAAAACAGATCATTATTTTAGTATAAATTGGGTTTGTTCCTAGGTAAAGCTAAAGTGCTTAAATTTCTTTCTTTTCCTTTTAAATATATTGTGGCATAAGAAGTCTGGGGATTTCTTTAATAAACACACAGGGCACAAGAGGAAGAAACTGTTCTTTCAGGTGTCAGAATGCCTGTTTGGAAATTTTTGTCAAGTTACTCTAAACCAGCTAAAAGAGAATTTTTCACTAAAACTCTTAAACCAAAACATTCTGACAGCTGATATGGTATGTTGAAAGCTTGTCTTTGCTTTCCTTGGCTTGTTACTGCTTTCCTTAAAGGGGGACTGAGTGGGGGGAAGAAAACTAGTGATATGTACCACTGACTTATTCTTGTTATTGCAAGTTTTTCTGGTTAAGAAAGCCAGTTTAACACCTCACTATTTCATCTCTGTTTCAATAAAGAATTTAAGGGGCTGTTAAAGAAAATGTAGAATTCTGATATTAGCCAAGGCCAACATAGCATGGTCATGCACTTCAGAACTTTGCAAAGCATCTTCAGCCTAGTAGGATTATTCAGTGAATTGCATAATGCAAAACAACTATATCCTAGAATTTGTCCATTTTAAAGGAACCATTACAGCAAAGTAGAGCTCAATGCTTTCCCCTGCTTGAACCTTCAGTGTCTGTGGCTTGTGCCTTTGGTTTTCCTTGTCCTTCTCCTTATGGTGAACTTGGCTTTGCAGGGTGTTTGCAATTAAAATTCTTGTGCTATGATGCATCACCGATCATAACATTCCCCTGGCTTCTCAGCAACAAGTGTACTTGGCAATTTCCAGTGCTGACAACTCCAGTTTTCTTCCTCTGCTGCTCAGGTGGTCAGAGCCACATAAGTGCCAACAAATTTGGTAAAGCCCAGAAGCAGTGTTTCTGGCTCAGCAGGGATTTGTACCGAAGTGAGGGCAGGAGAGGTATTGTGCCGAGTGCCCAAAATTGGCTGGCATCTCTGGATGGGAAGTGAAGCGAAATTGGAGGATCACCTTGTAAGCAGGCCTGGTGCCATCCAAACAGATGGGCTGAAGCATAAGCAGCCAAACAGACATTTAGGAACACAAAACGGATTTGTTGAAGGCAGGTTTCCAAGTATGAAATGTCAGAATGGTTGCCTGTGTCAAGCCTCCAAACCTGAAGGGAAGGATTTGTGCGAGTAGTGTGGGATGAGCTAATGCTGAAAACAAACATGAAAATCTGTCTTGGATCCTTTCCTGGACCCATTGAAAGATTATTTTTTTTTTGTAGCTGTGAGACCTAGAAGGGATGAGAGGGAGAAGAGTCCCGCAAAGCAGTAATATTTCACTACCACATGGGTCACTTTCCACAAACTGTGCTGACAAGGTAAAGAAATTATTTCTTTTACCTCCCACAGATGTTGCTGTGCAGGAGGCCCATAACATTGCCCTGGCTGGTTAGTCTTTGACAGCTGTATTTAATAGCTTCAGGACAAATTCTGTAGTACTAGCCAAACTATAATAATTTATTATAGACAGAAATATAACTTAGTAAAGACTTAAAAGATTTTGAGTTAATCTCCAATGGCTGTGGAGTTGCAGTGAGGGTTGAATTGCCTTGCTGTAATAAGACCCCAGCTCCTCTCTGGGACTTTTCTGCTTAAAAGATCAACAACAACAACGAGGGTAAAAAAAAAAAAAACTACTCAAACTTCCATTACTCAAGAATTTAGGATGGTAATTGATGGAAATGTGCTTTGCTGTTTTTTTCCACCCACTACAAAAGCCAGGCAAACACTTATTACTTGTCTGCTGATCAAAGGTGCAAAGTAGAGAAGAGCTTATGGAAAGAGAAATGTAATGACTTGAAAGGAAATGAGTTTGCAGGTAAGATTCAAGGAAAGGGCTCCAATTGCAAACTAAGCTTTATCTGAGCTTGTATTGTTATGCCCTGTAACTGGTGCCTTGCAGTTCCAGTTTAGAAAGTGGAGAATGAAAGCAAGCATTAATCTGGCTAAAATCCATGTAACAGGATTGTGTGTGAAACAAAAGTGAAATCAGTCGGTGAAATACAGTTTGAGAAGGGGGGGAAATACACTAGAAACAGCAGTTTTCTAACCCCTCTACTGCAGCTGAACAAGCTTTAAGAGGTATTAGGATTTATACTTTGTAGCAAAAGGGTAGGAAAAACCAGGACCAAGTTACTGTTGTTTGATTTATATTTTTTTTTTTTGCAGCGGCAGCAGAATGTTCTTAGCAGAAGTAGGGCTGTTAAGAGGATGCTGTCAGGGCAATGATTTGCATTTGCTAGAACTGCCCCTCAGTTCTTCCAGCTAGCACTGCCCTTGTGGCACTTTAACACTAGTCATTTGTTGTAGGCTTTGCATTTGATGTTTTGATTTTCACCAGTTGCTCTGCAGAAAAGGATTGTGCAACAGTTGAGGACTACCGATCTTTGGGAAGAGGCAGAAAACATGCATTCGGATCTCAAGCTCCAGACAGGGAAGCCTCTTTAACTGTGCTGTGGCAGAAATTGCTTAAATTATGGATAATCTGCTGCACAAGCCTGTTTTCTATTTCATTAAGCTTCCTATCCATGCAATTTGGAAACTTGTATCGACAGTGAGAGACAAGAGGACTCAAGACAAGGTAAAAAATTAAAAGAAAGGAAAACCTCCTTTAGTTGCAACCCTGTGGGTGACCTGGCTCTATCTTAAAGGGGGAGGATCAGGAGTTTAGCTGCACTGTTTTCTAAATGTCAGTATCTGGGAGCAATGGCTACGTTTAAGTTTTTATAAGAGCTTTGTGACTTTGAGAAAATTGTCCCTGAGAACAAAAACATTTTGACTCTGGGGAAATTACTGGACACTTAAAGCAATAGGGGTCTGCGACTATGAAGCTTTAAGTAGTCATTATCTCTGTTGAGGATCACAAAAGTCCATATTTTGCTGAGCTGTTTTCAGTGTAATTCCAGTTCATCTTGAATCACTCATCTCCATTCTAGCTGGCTGGAGATGAGCTGTTAAACTTCCTTTTACTTTTGATAGTCTTGAATCCCTGGCTACACTATGGGGGCTACATTTGAGGACACAAATTTCTAAATATGTATATAAAATAAAGCAGAGTTCCCCTCTCTTAACTGTTCTGTTAGCCATAAACATTATGCTCTGCTGTTCTCTGTGCTGTAAGGGCTTTGTCTCTAATGAGAGATGTTAATTAGCCTGAAACTAGGTGTAAGGACTGGTCAGTATTTGGGCTCTTTGTCATGTAAATATACACTAAATAAAAGGTTGAGTTCTTGGCAGTAGGGCGTGTAATTTTGTTTCTTAAATGTTTTGGTAGATCATGATTTCTTGACTTAAATGGAACTTGAATATCCTTAGGAGAACTGACTTATCTGATGTTGCTGTTTCACAAGGAAGTGGAAATTATTTAGCATAGGGCGGGGAGAAGGGGTGAGTCTGAAACAGGACCATCTCTGATGAGTTACTGTTCTTTTCTATGCAATATGTGATCGATATTAAGCTATGTGATGAGTATTCAGAGACAGTCTGTAACAAGAGCTGAAGTTCTGCATTCCTTTGAAACAGTTAAACTTCTTTGCTCTGTGCACTAAATGATGTTGAATAGCATTCTCTAAATGAGCGGTCAGCAGGCACATTCCTTTGACATGATATATTTTGGAAAAAGAGTACCACAGCTATAACTGGTGGGGGGCAGGGGGAAAATCTGCTTTTCCTGTTTTGGTACAGAAACGTTCATTATTTTCTTTCTTACTCATAATGTTTTTACAGCGGTTAACAGCTCAAGTGCTACATGCCAATGTTGGCAGGGCTGATACTCACCAAATACTCTTATTTGCTGCTTTGATTCTACAAACACTTCCAGGGGTGGGAAGTGCAGTTGAGCTCAGCAGGTTGCCCTGCATGGTGTTGAGAATAAGCTTTTTATTTTCGAGGATCACATTCTTTTATCTAGCAGGGTGAGTCTTCAGGATTGTTTGCTTAACACTGGCTCAATGCCTTTTAATAAATATTATCAATACATGACTGTTTTTTCTTTTAGGTTTTTGTTTTTTTTTTTTTTTTTAAAAATCACTTTCTCAATATTCACCCGTTACTCATCTGGACAGATAATTAATTAAAGCTCAGAAGGACTGATGGATCCATGTTAAGAGTGGTATTGTCACGTTCTGTTGAGACAGTTTGTGTCTGATGTGCATGGTGCTGCTTGAACAGTCATGGAGGCAGAAATCAGAAGCAGAGCCCTATACAGGGCTAGTTGGCTAATAACTTTGTGTTGGTCAAGGTTTGTCCTGACAGCTGAACTTCAAAGGATGTATAGGTAGTTATTACTTGAGCACTAATTGGTGAAATTGAATGGTTTAGAGATCAACCTGTAAGTAAATTATATCATTCCATATGTGTAAGGATGTGAGCATCTTCTGTGCAATATACTTCTGGCACTGCTGTTCCAGGCTTCTGGAAGAAATCCATTTAATCAAAACAAGCATTCACATGGTTATTAGCATGTTAGTCCCAAGACACAAAGCTTTATCAATCTAAAATGAACTGAATGTGATGCTATTATTCATTCACTTTACATTGCCTGATATTATGCAGTGAATGTAATGAGGCTTGTTGAAGAACTGCTGTTCGCTGTGATGTTCCAGAAAAGATACTCATCCTAGGAGACTTGTTCACTGATCAAACATTTTAAATGAAATGCAACATTAAAATAAGTGTAATGGCTTCAATCTGACCTCAGCTCTGCATGTCCACTTTAATGAGTTGCATTTTGCTCTGGAAACTAGACAACTAAAAATCCTGTTTACTGGTTGCTTAGCAACTTTACAGAAACTGATCACCAGTAAGAGCATTAGATATCAAATATTTTGGTAGAAACCAGAGCTGTGAAATAAATGCACACTGTTCAGAAAGTATAGATTCTGGAAATTACTACAAAATCTCATGAACGCCAAGAGATAAACAGATTATAAGAAGGGCATGGGAATAGCTAAGAACATCCAGACTTATACTAAGAAGGATAAACTTACTTGCTTCAGGTATACAGTATGGTTTAGGCAGACTGTTTCCATACTGGCAGTGTGTTAAATGTTTCCTCTCTTGGATCACCTTCTGGAATCATTCTTTAGTGAACATACCAGGCCCAGAAGCATGGACCTCATAGAGTATCGGTATGATTCAATAATGGAATTATTTATGATTGTTAAGATTTTCTCTCCTATTTTTACCTCAATCTTGAATGTTTCATAGCAGAAAAAAATGAAAGCTTCTTGACAAGTTTTACAGAAATGTTATGAAAGTATGTTTTACAGCTATATATGGTAGAGGTTCTTTGAGAGTAAGTGATGTTTTAACAGCATAGTTGAGTATAGGGGTAATTCTGGTTAAATCAGGCTTTTGTCTAGATCTGTATAGCTATTTATTATGGGAATATGTATTTTTTTAAAAGAATAATTCTTATCTAATTCTATACATTGAATTTTTCCATGAAAATTATTATGATTAAGTTCTTAGAATATATGAGGTTTAATATTCATTTATCCTGAGTAAGGAAATGAATGAAACAATGTCCTAGGTTGTGGAAATGTCATTGACAGATGAAGACTTTTTTTAAAAAAAATAAGCTCCAAATAAAAATTATAATGCGAGAACTTAGAAGATACAGAAAGGAAGACACCAGAGAGATGGTGTAAATATAATGCATGTTTTGATATAGTTACTGCTTTTGGAGGGTTGGAAGATCCAAAGCCTTGGAATTTTAGCCTAAACAATCCTGAACAGCAGCTTAGTAGCCCTGGAAATGTGTTTTCTTCAGTGACTATGCAGTGGGCTTGTGGTTTTAATGTCATGGCCGACCAATCCCAGTCAACCCCATTTCTGAGTATATACAGCAGAAAATTTTGTTTGTTCCTGCTGATAAGGCTGTAGTAAAGCTATAAACATGCCAGTTATTTTCTTGTCAAACGTAAAAGACCTATTATTTCAATGTGTTTGAGGCCTTTCTGCTTAGATAAAATACCAAGAAAGCAAGTGTGTGGCTTGTTTAATGGTGTATGTGCTGGGAAGTTTTTCTCCTTTCCTTGAAGTAATTTTTCAATTCATTTGGCAAAGCAAGAAATAAATTTTGCCTTTGTTGCTAGTTTGACTGTACCTGAATTAGCATTCGAGGAGATGACTTTTCAAGAGCACTGTAGTTGCCTCTTTCCAAAACATGGCCGTAAAACTTAGAATTCCTGTTAAACCTGCCAGTTGGACCCAGATAAAACTTTTTCCTGAAAGAAACCACTGGAAGCTGTTTTTCTTTAGTCAGCTTCCAAAGGACATCTGACCAATGTTAAATAAAATGGAGGAACTATTATTTTGAGCTGAGAAACCACCAGCTTTCCTTTTGAATCTTAGACATTTCTTACAGCTTCTCCAGCCAGTACTTCTTTAGAATTATTTTTGAGCTACACACCAGCCACAAGATGAATGCTAAAATAATTTCTCTAGCTAACAGTTCATGCATAAGAGCAATACCATCAATGAGCTTCTACACATGAGCATTAACAGATGGGGTTTGATCCTTTAGGGAAACCACCAAATGAGCTATGGGAGTCCAGAACTGAGGCAGCACAGAATGATTTGTACATTGTGCTTGGTATTGAGGGTATGTATGTCTTTAGCAATTAACACAGCTGCTTTGGAAGAACCTTTTTTAGCTTACTTTCTGAAGGCAATGAGTTGTGTCTGCCCCTCTGCCCCAGTAACTGTGGAACTCATGGATAGAAAAGTCTCAAAGTTGTGAAAATAAGACTGGTAAGAGGAGAGGCATCCTACTAAAACTGCCTTTAAGAGCAGCATTTTGTCAAAGACAGCATGCAGAGGAGAATAATAAGGACTAGTTCATACACTAGAAAGCTCCTGTCAGTGTTGTCACCTCTCAGGTATTAAAAAACATAAAACAAACCCCAAACTCTACCCTAGAGAACGTATCTGAGAGAACCCTTGATTCGGGTACCTGGTAGTGTTTGATTCCCTGCTGCAGCTTGGTCGGTTAACAAGTCAATCAGCCAGAGGACACCAAACTTATGGAGACCAGGCAGGATATTCTGCTATCTGTCACAGGAGAGATTTTCCCCGCCATGAAAACATACTTGTCTTTCTTAAGCTCAAGATTTGTAAAATAATTTGATTAGAGTTGGATAATAGAGTTGCATCAAGCTGTCTTTCCTTCTAGTCACCATCCTAATTATCACTGGGAAGGATTTTTAAGTCACTTCAAGGTCTGAGTAGGAAGAGAGTAGAGTTCCTTTTGTTAAGATGTTCTCCTAGCATATCTTATCAGATGTTTGCTTGTGTCGCGCATTGTTCTTTTGCCCTACAAACCTTTGTTTTCCTCAAAATGGCAACTCTGCCCAGTCAATCTGCTCTCAAAGTAACTGTTTTAGGAAGACAGTGCTCACGAACAATAGGTCTTTAATTAAGGAGAAAAAAGCCTGCAGGCTGCAAGCATAGGAAATAAGGTACACCCTTTGGTCATTATTTAACTTTTGGAATAATTTCTCTGTTGTCAGCTCGTACTCTCTAAAATCTTGGTTAGAGGTGTGTATAGATGAAATAGAGGTTATCATCTTTACGCACAGTTCACAGACAGAAGTTCTCTGTTTACATATAGTCAGCCTGTACTACAGAAATAATTCCTCACAGCTTTAAAATATATGTTAGTTGAATCAAAATGACACTATTGAACTACTAATATGCCAAGCCATATTAGTATGACTAAATCTGACATATGTCTGACACCTAGTTCCTGAAATTACAGGAGTACAGGCATTTTAAAGGACACATTTCAAGTTCTCAAGTGACAACGTAGAACTTCTGCAACAATCAGCTCTTCCAAGTAGGAAAGATTTCAGACAGCTAGTCAGCATGGAGATGAGATACTGAGGATGCAGCTAAAGTAACTGAACAGGACACAGTACCTACTGAAAGATCTAGCAGCTTTTGCTGAAATACCTGGCACTTGATCTCTGCTCTGAGATAAAGAGCACATCCCATCATAATGAACAAGTTAAGTTCTAGCTGTCTCTTAGTGTGTATGGGAGGGATAAGATCTATTACTGCCAATGTTTTAACAGTGAAAATGCTTGCATTTGGCTATGGTAGTCCAAGTTCTACTATTGGGTTGAAAAAACAGAGGGGCACTCATAGCCTGGCTTTGTTTTGCTTATCTAAAGATTTCTGTATCTAAAGATGCATTTGGTGTAGCTGCGTCAATTTTCCCAGTATAGGCACTCTATGAAATATGCGAGTATTACAAATGACATTGTACTTCTCTACCAGGATAACCAAGAAATCTATATAGCTATTAAGGAAAACTCCATTATAATGACTTTAGACATGTCAAGTTAAGTTAGTTTAATAATAGTAGTATAGTTTTTGGTATGTAAAAACTATGCCTATGTTAAATTTGAGATGACACGTTAAAAGTGTTGCTTGCTTTGAATGACTATGATGCTATGATTTTTGTGGTTAAACAGAGGCTTGATTCATTTATCAAATGAAACATTTTACCAAATTTCTGATCTTCATTGTTCTGAAGCATAAAAAGCACTAACTGATTGCTGTATATCCCTGGGGTGGTATGTCCAGAATCTGAAATACTATGTGATTCTCTGTGGTCAATGGGTATTGCGTTGCTTAATATTTTGTGCTTAACACCTCATGTCAAAATGCATCTGAACAGTTCCTTGCAGTTCACAAATTAATTGGGAAAACTCTATCACCTAATAAAGATGGGGAGCTCAAGTACCCTCTTTGTCACATTAGCTTTTTCTAAGCTCATTTGGATCGATATTTGAGAGATTGCATCAGAAGAAATCCACATTTGCTCTGGTTTGACTTAATACTAGACTTTTTACTGTAGGCACAGAGAAATTCCTGTCAAGATTTTATGAGGTTTTCTGAGGATGTGCAGAGTCTTCTTTTTTTCCCCTATAAGAAGACTTTCTTCTTGAATTATAGTTATTGGTATTGAAGCTTGGATGTTTTGCCCCTTCAGATAAACATCTTTGTTGAAGTATCTTCTAATGAGCTGGGTCTCCACTGATTTGTGCCACACACGACTAGTCAATTTTTAAAGCTTATGCTATGTCTATCTCTACGTACATGTTCTAAGATGAGCAGGTTTTGGTATTATCATAAGAAAATAGCAACTAATAAAAACCACCTGAAGGAAGCACTAAGCTAAATAAAGATCCTAATCTTAAGGCACTGAGCTTCTGTCTTTTTGACAAAAGCAAAAAGGAGCTGTGGTCCCTTAGCATCTTGAAGAACTTACCTAGCTGCTTATGGACTATGACAGCTCTTGACTAATGGTTTATACTACATAAATTCTTATTTTAAGAACCTGAAAATTTATTAATCTAGATGGTCAATGCTTTGGTTTTGGTTTTTTGAGTCTAAGTTAATGAGATAGTCTGCTGAAGAATTCTTACATCATTGACATTTAAAACGTGGTTGTATTACATTTCCTGAAATATTATTTCCATTTAGGCACTTTTGGTGACACTGATATCATCTCAATCATATGTGGTTCTTTACTTAAGCCTCTATTACAACCAAATGGCTGCTGCTGACAGCTATTGCTTGGGGAGCTGGGGGAGTGGAGTGGGCTGACTGCCACTTCTGAAATCTAGTAAAATGAAAAACCTTAACAGAATAGGCAGTGCAGTAGAAAACTCAAAGGTTGCAGGCAGACTAAGCTGGACTTTTACAGCATTATTTGGATAATGGGTAGAGCAGTGTGTGTAAATGTAAGTATGACAAGTATTGAAGGCTGAGAGAAAAGGTTTGAAAATTTGGATATGTTCCATTACTGTAGCTTTATTTGTGTACAAATGAAACAGAGCATTTTTAATTAAAAAATTCTCTCCACCCCATGCCACTGTTGCCTCCCTTTTTAAACTGTGAATAAGTCTGCCAGATACAGATGGATTAGACTGAATTTACAGGACCCTCATACTAGCATTTCTAATGCCCCAGAAAGACAAGAAACCCACCAAAATTTAGGTAGCATTTAAAGTCCTGAGACAGTCAAACAAAACAGATGCTTGTGACTCCTGTTTTCTTAATTGAATTTCTTCAGCTGTGCCCTGTCAAATTAGCTTATCACACCATCAGATGTACCAAACGTGTTAGGTACAACGAAGAGGTACTGGGCTCCTGTGCACTCAGTAACACATGTATATATTCACATTTCTCCCCAGGAAATTAGACAGAAATATAGCAGCCCTAATTTTTACCATATTTTAAAATTATTTAGAGCAGAAAATGCTCAAGAGGCATTAAAAAAAACTAGTTGAAAATGCTTTTGAATGCTAGAAATTCCAGGACTGGCCATCCCAACAATTACAAAAATGACTTACCCTTTCAAATTCAGATTTCTTTTCAGAGAAACTTCATTTGGCTTTTCTATTCAAGTTTTGAGGTTCACGCTTTCAAGCTTTTCTATGCAACTAAAAGGATTAGAAACTTTTTTCAGCATAGGCAAACATCTTTGATATAATTGCACAGTTCAATGGAACCAGCATGCAATATCAAAGAATATGATATTAAAGCCCAGGAACTGTAAATGCTGTAAACACAGCAGTGTCATAGAAATGGAGCTTTTGGTTGTAGCCTTTCTCTGGTGTTTCATGCCAGGTCACACCTCTACATGATACACGCTTTGCATCCACAGGAAGTTTGTTATAGGCTACTACAGCCTGAACTCAGTCCTTAGGATAAAGGGAGGAACCTGAATTAGTGATAGCAATCTTAATTGAGGTTGCCCTTCATAGTAACGTATGATATTTTCAATGAGGCCTAACGTAAACATATATTTGCAGCCATCCTATATAGGGCTCAGAAGTGCTGGCACTGCTGTTAGAAACTTTTAAACCTTAACTAATTTCATGTAGTTGCTTCTTCAATTACAGTGCTCTAAGAGGCACTGTGTTTGAGCAGAGCTAATTTTCCATAGAAGAACAGGGTGTTGTGCCATAGCTATTTTAAAAGGTAGAATGGAATTACCGTCACAAATGACTAGGCTGGTTCAAAATCATGTAAATATAACAAAAAAGAAGAGTACTCCTTAAAGATAAGTACTTGTGAAGCTTGTGTACCTGTGGCAAACCTGGAAGTCATTAGAAAATACTTGCTAAAAAGTTCCTGTTGGGATCAGAAGCCATTATGTGAAGGGCTGCAGAAATGTATGAAGTCACTTGTTCTTTTATTCAAACTGGACATACTCCTATAAGTGGCCTAGGACTTGAAGAAAAATGTCATAAACAGCACAAGAAAATGCCATCTTAAATGTTTTGACAAATCTAAAAATGAACCTTACTTTTTGTTTTTCTCACTGATTTTCAGTTTCTCTGTTACACGTCTGTATTCTTTATGCATTTTGACCGTAGAAGCAGGATCTTGATTAGACTCTGTAGGATGTAATAGCTTAATTGCTGCAAAGCTTAATTTCTAGCTCTCTCTTCAGATATTCCAGTGAGACCATGGCTTAGGATATAACAGACTTTATCAACAGGAAAAATTGAAACACTAAGGTTAGCTTATTTAAAATCCTTTGTAATCTGTCCCAGGAAGTGAAAAACAGCATCAGACTGCTGTTTGATGACACACACATTGAAGATATGAGGCTGTAAACAACTAAAGATCAACTTTTCAAAAGGAGAAACAATTTGGAGTGAAAATTATGGGAGATATAAAAGACAATTTCTTAAAAGCACCTGGTTTACCGGAATCTAGATCTACTGAAGAAAATTCTCTAGGGGAGAAAAAAAAGTTCTAAAGTTCTGCAACTTTAAGAGCAGCACAATCGAGATTTTGGTTCACACTGCATAGGCGTATAAGTAACTTATTAATCCACATTGGCCTCAAGTGTCAGAGGCTTCCAACGATAGTTTTCTTTTTTTCACCAGATATATGATTTTCCACAGGTCAGTGAGTGATGAATCAGAAATGTTTACAGCTTAACATATTTTTAGTTCAGTGTATTAAATAAGCCATAGGTATATGGCTTGATAGAGATATGATTAGATATAACTTAATGCTAGATAAACTAATGCTAGATATAAACATAAAATTATGATTAAGTAAATAATAGCTATGATAGCAATTATAGAAATATACAATATATTTGTTATGATAAAGATGATCTCATAACAATAATACCTTAAAACATCTTATATTTTGATAATATTATAATCTTCTAGCCTGAAACTATATTCTATGAAATATGTAAGATATATGATAGAAATCATGTCTCTGATTAGATATAAATGGACTCTGACCAGTTCTCAAATAGTAGATAGAATCTTTAAGGTTATAATTTACCTTAAGGTGAACTTCAAATCGGAAACAAGCTTTTAACTGATCTACCACTGCCAGTTTCTGTAGTCTATAAATAGCATTGTATCCTCAGAACTCTTCAATAAATCTGGACTTGTTGAAGGCCCTTAAAGATGGAATGGGAACTGCCTAATATTTTTACTGAAAGAAAAACTTTTTTTTTCCCTTCTGAATAGGCAGTTGGCATGCTGAATTTGTACAGAATGTCCCCACTAGCCAGATGGTGGGGAGGAGGGCATACGGTACAAGTTTCAACTCTTTTTAAAATGAAATCCCCCTCTGGTGCTTCTTGGCTTGTTGCAGATGCACAGAATGCAGCTGATGTTAGTCACTTATTTACTGGAAGGGAGAGAGAGGGGCACCTCAGGGCCCTTTTAACCCTTCCATTGTGACAGGCCAGTGGAATATACCCTCCCAGCTCATATGAAACAGCCATGAGGTTTGTCCCTCACGTATCCACTCCTGCCAATTTCAGTTGGGAGCTGTATCCAACCCTTGATGATGGATGGACTTGAGGATGTGATCTATTATTTAATGTAAGAGCTAGGCTAAAGATGGTGATGTTGCTGGAAATATACTAGCACCCATTTTCCAAGGCAGACAGGAGTCTTTTTGCGCTGCTCTGAAACAGATATTTGCTTTTAATTCCCTTGCGCTGAAGTTTGATATTCATCAGCAATGGTACAGCAACACTTCTGAGCACTTGCTCCCACCTCCGTTTTGTCCTAGCACAAGCTTGT
The DNA here is from genome assembly GCA_013398155.1 of Pedionomus torquatus. NCBI lineage: Eukaryota > Metazoa > Chordata > Aves > Charadriiformes > Pedionomidae > Pedionomus > Pedionomus torquatus. Next base: position 206,698 of record VZRU01008877.1, read on the forward strand.
GTATCTGGTAGGGAACCAGGTCAGAACAACCTTGTTAAATTTAGGTAATTTTACTAAGTGTACTTCACTAAGTTTCGAAGTGTTACATACTTCCAAGTACAGTTTTTACTCCTCGCCTTGCAGCCTTATTGTTGGCGTCAATTAAGAGTGCATATGAATACAGATTTAGTCTTTCAATTCATCACTTGGAGTTACCTTAGGTTATGGGTCTTTCATGCTAGAGAACACAGTTGCAATAGAAGCATACTACATTAATTACTTGTGTCAATAACCTCTGCCTCTTAGACCACTTTTGCTAACACGCTAGGGAGGAACAAATTCTCTGAATACTTGATTTCCACGATGACTATACTACTATATGCAAAGTAGTAGCTCTGAAAATAAAAAGGAAAGTGGGATGTCAGCTCTCCTGTAAACCAAAAGTTTATAATGAATTTCTCTCAACCTGAAAAGCTACTTCATGCTTTCACTTTATAAAATTTTTGGCTCTGAGTCTGAATAAAATTACACAGTCCAACACATTATGCTTAAATGCTTTATCAAACAAATTATTCTTGCCAGAAGCTGAAATCTCATAACTTATGTAAACATCTGTTTACTAACTGCCAGCTCCTTACTAAATATTACCTTCACTCCATTTTATCCACCCCAAATAGTCTTGAAAAAGAATTTCCAAGTGCCGGCAAGATTACTTCTCTGTAATATATGCAACATTCCTGAAATTCTTGGCACATCAGCCTTGAATCAATTCAAGCTGAAGTACTTCACTACTGCTGGGTTTTTTTTTTAACTGTTTACAGTTTCATTGTTGAAACATCTTTATTCTCCACGACAGACATCTTACTATAATGCCACTGGAATATTTTAAAAGTAAATGGGGTGCTCTTCTTTCCCATGTTATGAATTGCAGTAACACTTTGGTGAGACAAACATTTACTAGGGAGCAGTTTTCCACCTTCTGCTCTGCTCGGGCCATGGCATGAGTGTAACTGCAGCTGATGGTGCAGAGCAGCGGTGCCTTAGTCTGGCAGCAGACATCCTAAGAAGGCATGTTGCCTACCTCAGCTAAGGCTTCCAGTTGTAACTTCACAGCATATTCCAATTGCAGAGCACAATCTCGTTGGATGTGTGTCTTGGCTGTCTGTTACAGGAAACAGGAAACTAGCTCCTAACTTCACAAAACAAGTAGGATTGTCTCTGCAAATGTGAAGCCGCAGTGCATAGATTAAAGGTGCTTCTGAGAGCTTCTGCGTTAGTAAGTGAAGCTTTTACTGGAGAAGTCAATTTTGAAAACAATCACTGAGGGTGGAGCCAGGAACAGCTGAAGAGCTCTGTATCACCTAAATGAAGGAGGAGGAAACCTCTATGGAAAATATGCAATTAATAATTTTAACTATTTCAAAATCATGTAGCTGAAGGAAGAAAATGGCAGGGGAATACAGAGGATACGGGAGAGAGAAAAGGCATCCAGAAGAAAAGCACAGAAGATAAAACACAGGTTTGAGACAACACTTGATTCAGAAAATGAATTAATCTAGCCTTTCACCGAAGGATAAACAAAATTTTTCTCGAATCTTTTGAGCACGCATGTTCACAACAGTTCAAGCTGATAGAAGGTTAGAGCTCCCACAGCCCTGTCACTGCTCCAAGCTGCCTTCCTGTACCAGTCTGGGAGTAATGCCTTTCTGGAGGTAGGCTTTCTTCTTGACTGGATCAGTGCCCCTGAGTTGGGTTACCAAGAGATGACAGTTCCAGGGCCAGCAAGTGCAGAACTGAGCATCAGCAAAAGGAGAATCACAAAAGCTGGATTTCATGTCAACTGACAGTGCTGTGGTGCGGCACCGCCTCTCTGAATACAGGATGTTTGTAGGGATGCTATTTAGGGATGAGATGAGAGGGTTAAATTTAACGGTGTTTTAAAAATCAGTGAAATCTAATTTAAGACTGCCATAAACCAAATCTTCTTAATTAGCATAATTGCACAGTGTCAAGACAGGCCTAAGCTAAGGTAATTTGAAAATGTAGCTATGTTTCTTACATCTTAACATGCTCAGATTTCTAAAATGAAATGAGTATGTATTTCCTCTGGGAAAACTGTATCCTGTATCTCCTTTTAAACTTAGTGAACTCATTTTATATGTGTATATATATGCATACATGTGTGTCAGTATATATATGCACACATATATAAAAACATTCAAAGGCTATGTAGTATTACCATGGATTTTCCTCTGGAGAATTCTATTTAGACGTGAGGTGATTGTTTCTATCAACTATCAGTTGAGCAGCAGGGATGGAAAGGATGTTGGGAGGAAATAACACAATAGAGGCTTTACGAATGATACATGCCACTTGCAGCGCGTAAATGAGAGGCTCCAGTATTTTCCTTCCCCTGTTCTGACTCCAGTAATGCAAGAACTGTGTAGAGAACTGTAAAAGCACAGGGAGTTTTTATCATGAAGATGAAAGACAACAGATAATGAGATTAGATCAAATGAAAGTCCATCTTAACAGAAAGTAATTTTTTTCTTCCAGAAAAGCTAATTTGTACTCAAGTCTACTGAGGGTGGTTTAAATTATACCTTAAACAAATACTCGAGAAGCCTGTTTTGATAGAAGGATCACACATTAACCTTTTCTGCCCCAATCTGAAGTGCTATAGAAAACTTTGTCCCTATTAAAATATTACTGGTGTTATGATTCAGAAAAATGTTTCTCTTACTATAATGCATAAATAAACTTCTCATTAAATTAACAAAATTTGTGGTAGATTTCATTATCATTACTCAACACTGACAGAATTTAAACAAAGGATCCTTTAAAGGGATCTGGAAGGTCATTTCACAGCAACAAGTATTTCAAGTGTTATTGTCTGAGAACTGACTTCAACAGAATTCTGTATAATAGATCTCCATTCTGTGAACCATGTAGTTATAGGTATCTGTTATTTTGTTGGGGTTTGGGTTGGTTTTGGTTTTTTTACTAGTTCTGGTTGTGCTGTAATACAAGGGAGTAGCTGAGATGAAGCTGAATTGATTATGATCCTGAAGACTAAGTCAAACTTGAAATCAGGCTTGCATATAAACTTGCTGTAGGTTACGACCTATCTGTTTAATGCTATTAGACTGAATTCTCCCTTCCTTTTTCCAACTGATTGATGGTACTATCTGGAATGTCACATATTTATTACCTTTTAATATGGTAGACCTTTTTTTTCTCCCGCCATAGTAAAAGGATTTACATTTTAATATGGAAAGTTTTTTCCAAGCTTTCCAGAGGCTCAAAATTCTTCTGAAGATGTAAAAAGGCAATTAAAAGTAACCTTTTGGTTGGAAGCTAAGTATGCTTTTTTACAGCTGACTATTTAAAAAAAACCCAACAACCAAACAAAAGCTAAACAACCAAACCATTTTACAAATTGGTAGTTTTCAGCCCTGAAGGTTTATGGGAGCACAGAAAGTACTGAAAGCTACAGTACCTATACCTGTTCTACCCTCATGGCTGCGCCAGAACAACCACTTCTGATTCAGTTTGAGAAGTCTGTATTTACTGATCATCTGGGTTATTCTGGACATGAATGAGTTCCCACATAAACTTAGCTGTTGGTCAGTGTGAGGTTGTGGTTTTGAGATAATCTAGTGGTTCCCTGCTGCTGAAGGAAGAAAAGGTCTGACTTGTGCATCAACAGGAGGTAAATGAGGAGATTCTGTGGGGAAAAGGATGGGGAGGGGCTGGGGTGGGGAGTGGTGACAGTATGTCAGGAACTCCTTTCTGGTGATGCAGAACAGGTGGGTGGTGTGCTGTGACACATACACCTGACAACACACCAAGGGAAGGAGAAGGTGTGGGGCTGTGGGCTGTTAAAGTTGGCACTGAATGCTCATGAAACTCTGCTCTCCTAAATGCAAGCCTATGGGCAGCAGGTTCACGTGCTTTTTAAGAAGTATTTTCAGGTCTGCAAAACTAGAAAAAAAGAGTGATCTAACAACTACTAAGATGGTTAGTTGTTTCCCCCCTAAACCCTATCAGTATTACATATCCTTTCAAGTATTGTTTTTAAAAAAAGATTCTAACTGTGTAGTTTAGGAAATTTTTTTTTTGCCTTTTATATTTGAATTTGTAATTGTTCCTCTAATTTGTATGTATATTTTCAGTGATTTATTCAGTTGTGGCTAGACATGTTTTTAATTGGATATTCAGATGAACATTTTATTGCATGATTTTTTTCAAGATTAAAAAAAAAAAAAGTAAAACAAGTATTACTGTAATTTGTGACTATGACTGGCCACAACTGGTTACTGTAAGCGAAGCATTTTTAAATTTCAGCCTGTCTCCAAAATCATGTTCTAGTAATGCTGCTTTGGTTTGCCAAATAATTCTTTTGCTACGTACTGTTATGAGGCTTCCTGAAGATATTAGGTCTGACCTAGTACTCTTCTGTATCAAGCTCACATTAAGGTTAGGATTTTTAAAGAAACAATATTCAGCAGCAGATGAAGATAAAACACTTTGAGCGTTGCTTACTAAATAGTAACAATTTGTAGGTGCGCAGTAAGGCAGAAACAGTAATATAACTGACGAGGAGGGATATAGTCCTGGCCTAATGCAGCAGAGGCGCCTGGCAGCGTCATGGCCCTGTGTAATTGGCAGCTGCATGCTAACGTGAATGAGATTAAGCTCCAGAGATGAAGCTTTTTTAGTTCTCACTTTAAGACACAGGAACAAAGAATGTTTCTTTGTAAACTGGCTTTGGTATTTAGATTTCAATAGCTCCAGTTGTGAACAAACTCAGTAACTCCCTCCCAAACTTCTCATAGCATAAAGAGAACACAGCACAGTGTAAAGAAGTTCAAATATGTTGTGGATGTAAGCAGTACTAGGACCTACAGGCTTTGGGTTTTTTCCTTCATGGAAATACTTGCATAAGCTTTTCATACTTAACCGTGACATCTGGTAGTGAAAGCAAGAGCTACCTGTTTTAACAAAGTAACAGTATTTTTCTTAAAGAGTTTTGTGTTGCGCTTCAAGCACCACAACTAGTGTCACAAATAGCTCCATGTGGTTCTTTTCTTGCCTTACGAATGAGTTAACAGAAGCAGTATCTCAGAGAAGAGCCACTGCTACAGGGACAGTGCTACCTACTTGTAGTGGGATACTTCATGGAGTAACCATGGAAATAGTCAAGTAAGATGGCAGCTATCTGGGGCAGGTTTGAACCAATGCATTGGGTATTCTCAAATAAGTAACCTGCTTGCTGTCATCGTATTTTCCTGAATGCAAATATCTAGGGCCTCTACTTTTAATCAGCGCTTGTAACTCTTCTTTACCTCTCACAGAATATTGACAAATTTGTGTTCTTTTCACACCCAAATTCATCCTCCAGAGCTTCAAAAGAGGAAAGTATGCTCTTTAACTTCATCTCATTTAGCTGAGGAATTCAAGAAGAATGCTATGATGGGTTGGGAGATTTAATTAAAATGTTTAAAATTTAGTTCTGCTAAATACTACTTATGAACTGACAAAGACTGATTTTGGTTTCTTCTGCTACTTAAGAAAACAAAGCCAAGGTGACAAGTCATTAATCACGAGATGTCAATGCGATTCTACTTCTCGGACATGTTGTCATGCTTCTTTAGAAACGTGGTGTAAAGCCTGCAATTAGCATGTCTCCATTAGATTTTGACCTTGAAAGTCAAAAGGCATTTTCTTCTTACTAGCACTGTGCATCATACCTTAAATATAAAATTTATTATCTCAGTGGAAATTGCTTTTGTTTTAAAACTTCCCCAGCCTTGGAGCTCAGCACTGGAACCGCAGTTTCAAATAATATTCCTTTGGCATCTAGGTAAACATAAGTGAATTGGTAAAGCGTATTTGATTTTTTTTTTCCCCACAGTACTTAACGAATTGTAAAATGGTTAAGTAGGAAGATTA